>JAXIVD010000042.1:339665-347165 GCA_036785275.1 Cancer borealis | reverse complement strand
ACATTGTTATTAATATCTAACAGTAAATTGTCCTCCCGGATACAGCTGCCGAGAGGACCAGCAAAAGACTGTCTTTCGGTTGGTGTTTGACGAAGGCTGCATGTGGAGTTGCCTCTCAAACAAGGACGACGGCCAGAAGGACCCAGTGACTCTCAAACAATATTTGTGGCGTGAGTGTATTTTGGTCGTTTTCCATCAGTTCCCTCACGTATAGTTAGGTAGGATAGAATAGGAATTTTTGTGTTAAGGTATATGTTTATGTTTGTGTCGCTAAGGGTGGATAAGCATTGAAAGAGCACCACCACGGATATAGCGAGTACTTTATTTACTTTATTCATCATTAAAGTTGTCCATTATTTTTATATTCGTTTTCTGTTCGTATACCAACTCTGACCCTCGGTACAGTGGTTGCAGCGGTGTAGATGCAAATTACGCATCAGCCCACGTTGTCCGGAGGACGCTACAGTGTGCTAGTTAAATAGATAATTAGCCCCCCTTCCAGTTAATTTTTTATTCCCTTACAGAGTAGTGATTAGTGATTGGTGATTAGAATAGTTACGTAGAGTTAATAGTGATGCATTTTTTTTTTTTTTAAGTGTTAGTGATAGTGTTAGTGGACTAATACGCTCAAAGTCTCCTCTGCGGGCACCTGTCCCCAGATTGTTAAGTGAGTCGCGGTCTTCGGATCGCCGGGCGTCCTTCCCCCCCTCCAATTAAATTTTAATTATGAATTCTCAGATAGACTTGTTAGGCGACTCGTGGTTTCCCCAGGAGGAAGTAACAGAAGTGGGTGAACAAGCGCTTGGTGGAACAATAAAACCAGAGTGTTCAGAAGTCGGTCATCACGATCAGAGGAAGATGGAGTCCTTTATTATTCTAAACAGAAAAGAGATAACACCTTGCTCGATTCGTTGGTGGTGCCCACGGTAATGAAACGGAAAGCCCATGCTATGTTTTTTAAATTGAAACGTCGGATGAGTGTGACGCGGGAGTTAGGGATATTAACTTATACGTGAGGGCGACTATGGTGGTGCCAAATACACACTCCTCCACTTCGAGGGTGGACGAGGCAGTTACTACTACAACCATCATTACAACCATCACCTCACTGTCAACGGCGACACAATCCACCGTGCCGCGGACAAGTTAACACTAGTTGTGGGTGATGGAGGTTCTATAGTCGACATGAGCGAGATCGTGTTTCCTTCCGAGGATGAGGATGACACGGAGGAACCACGCAGAGCCCGAAGGCCTGTGAGGAATTCCTAGAGGAGTGTTGAGAGGGAGAGATGGTAGTAAGTAGACCCCTGGGTGGTTAAAGGAAAGGTTACTGCCTATAAAAACTCTTTTGCAGCGGCGAGGAGATGCCGAGCTGGTAAACTGGTCCCGCAGCTGAAGCAGAGATCACCGCAGTCCTGGGGGTTCTGTAGTGCCCAGGTAAAGGACTGGAAGTTCACCCCCCATGGATGAAGGCTTTGGTGAGACCCCGTCGAGGATCACCACCCTGCTCAGTTTGCCAGGACTGGTTGGGAGTTGGGTTCACCTATTCCGACCAGGAGGTCGAGTCACGTCTGACTCGGAAGTCTTGCATAGAGACAAGAAGAAAGAAGAAGAAGAAGAAGAAGAAGACCGGTCCCGACTTATGTTGATAATATATAAACTCATGTTCTTACGAGTGTGAGAATACGAGGATTTATTTTTTTAAAGAGGAAAGCCGTGTACCGAGTACAACGGGCCAACTATCATTACGGTGATTCCTTTGCGGAATCACCGGTAAATCCTCGTATTCTCGACGCTCGTTAAGATACCTTGTTATGGTTAGAGTAGGTACTACTAGCGAAAGAGGATGATGGGAAAAACGCGTGACGTCACTGGAACTGAGGATATATATACCGGTCTGGGCGGAAGGACAGTCACTAGTGTTCCGTGACCCCGCTCCAGACAGGTAAGCCTTCAGTGTTCCTAAAAGCCTTGCCACACTTGAAAAAACATTGTTATTAATATCTAACAGTAAATTGTCCTCCCGGATACAGCTGCCGAGAGGACCAGCAAAAGACTGTCTTTCGGTTGGTGTTTGACGAAGGCTGCATGTGGAGTTGCCTCTCAAACAAGGACGACGGCCAGAAGGACCCAGTGACTCTCAAACAATATTTGTGGCGTGAGTGTATTTTGGTCGTTTTCCATCAGTTCCCTCACGTATAGTTAGGTAGGATAGAATAGGAATTTTTGTGTTAAGGTATATGTTTATGTTTGTGTCGCTAAGGATGGATAAGCATTGAAAGAGCACCACCACGGATATAGCGAGTACTTTATTTACTTTATTCATCATTAAAGTTGTCCATTATTTTTATATTCGTTTTCTGTTCGTATCTCAACCTCGGTGGTGGAGGGCCAGATAAGAAGGGTGAGAAGAAACAGAAGAAACATTTACCGAAACGGTACAGTGGCAGTAACATTGACCCTCGGTACATACATTATGTATATATATATATATATATATATATATATATATATATATATATATATATATATATATATATATATATATATATATGTGTGTGTGTGTGTGTGCTATCTGGGCTGTGGTAGACGGTGGCTGTGGTCTGTGGGGTGTCGTAGGAGGTGGTTGTGGGTGTGGATGTTGTCTTTGGGGTGTGGTAGAAGGGGGTTGTGGGTGTGGGCGTTGGTAGGAGGGCGTTGTGGATATGGGCTGTGGTAGGAGGGGATTGTGGGTGTGGACTGTGAGGTCTGGTAGGATGCGATTGAATTAAAAACTAACTATATGTTCACTAATACTTTACTGTTTGTTCACTAATACACTGATCTAATAACTGAACACACTTGAATTAGCATAATTTATGACCAACCAGAGAAATTTGAAGGAAAAAAGTAGAAAAAAATATAAAGAACACATACTTTATAGAACACAAAAGTAACTCTAAACATAAAGCAAGACAGTTAACTACCTGATGCCCCTCAGCACTTGGAGGAAGTATAGAAGGAGCGGCCCCGTCCCATACCGCTCTACAGTGGGAAGTGAAGCCGAGTGGGCGGAGCCTATCTGGTGGGCGGAGTTATACTTCCTCCAAGACTCAGCAGCACCACCTCCTCCTCCACCACCACCACCACCACCTTTACGATAATGACTGGTGAAAGTGTTGTTGTTGTTGTTGTTGTTGTTGTTGGTGGTGGTGGTGGTGGTGGTGGTGGTAGTAGTGGTGGTGCTTGGAAAGTGTCAATGGAGACATGGCCCACCAGGTATGTATATACATGTATGCATGTATGTATGTATGTATGTATTTTTTCTATATCATTAACCGTTGGCGCCAATAGGGTTATGGAGGCACAGATGGACTTGCCTCGCCTGTTATTTGACGTAGGTTTTCAGATTTTTTATAGTGACGCCTCAAATGTTTACGTTTTCTCGTGAATATGTTGAGAACGTGCGAAGCTGATCGCTGCTATATCCTCAGATGCATATAACATTGTAAGTCCCGTCTGAGGACAGTATGGCAGCAAATTGGGTAGTCTTTGGCCACTCGACGGTCAACTCTCCTCTAACTGACTGTCTTGATTCTTTAAGTCACCGCCGCAATGTTGCATCTTTATCTATTTTCTACTGCTATTTCCATGCTGACTGCTCTTCTAAACTTGCCAACTGCATGCCTCCACCCCTCTTGCGGCCTCGCTGCACAAGGCTTTCTACTTCTTCTTTTACCCATCTTTCTAATGCAAGAGTTAACCAGTATATTCACTTTTTCATCCCTTACACTGGTAAACTCTGGAACTCTCTTCCTTTGTCTGTTTTTCCACCGTTCAAAAGAGGAATGTCAAGACACCTCTAATGTTAACTGGACCTCCACCCATTGCTTCTATTTCTCCTACTGTTCTCTTCCCACGGTCTGGCGACAAGCGAGTGTTTATTTCAATCTATTTTTATTAAATATGCAATACTGTTTCTCCGCCACAGCCAGTGACAACCCTGACGTCCACATTCACCCTGGACTGCCGGAGACCATCTCTCGCCCCACACAATTGGAAATATTGAACAGATAAGTGATGGCCACAGCCAGGCCTGTCCCTCCCTCCTTCCTGGCTGCTCATCGCCCCAATGAAATGTGAGTATGTGGTGACCTTTCACTCTAGCGGGTGAGAGTAGATTAAAATTGAATACATATATGTATTATTCTTCCCCCCTACCCCCCGAGTCCATCCTGCTCCTCGCATCCGGTCTCCAAATTACCTTGTGTTTTTCCACCAAGAGAGAGAGAGAGAGAGAGAGAGAAGAGAGAAGAGAGAGAGAGAGAGAGAGAGAGAGAGAGAGAGAGAGAGAGAGAGAGAGAGAGAGAGAGAGAGAGAGAGAGAGAGTCAATACTAACACATAAATCTCCACATTATGCTGTTTACAAAGTGTGCGTGTGTGTGTATATGCCGAATACAGCTGGTACACATAAGCTTCATTAGTAAGTACATACAAGCAATATGTGTATTATTGGTACACACACATACATACACACACATACATACATACATATACACACTCATGCTTACCTACATACATACATACGCACATCCTCTTTCTTCTCTCTCTCTCTCTCTCTCTCTATATATATATATATATATATATATATATATATATATATATATATATATATATATATATATATATATATATATATACATATATATATATTTATATATATAAATTATTGTAAAATACGTTTTTTATTAAATTTTTCTTAATCTTGTTTTTTATTAAATCTTTCTTTACAATATATAAATTGCTAATAGTTTATTATTTTTATAGATTGTTTGAAAACTTTCTCAACTGATTGGCCTACATTATCTTATCATTATTATTATTATTTCTATTATTATTATCATTAATATTACTATTATTATTATTATTATTATTATTATTATTATTATTATTATTATTATTATTATTATTGTTACGATCATGGATATTTCGAAAGTAGAGAGGCGCTTGGCATCTCCCGCCAGTCTGGGTACTGGGTGGGTAGTGTGAACAAGGCCAGCTGGGCGTCAGCAAGGTAGTGGTGTTGACGTCAATAAAAACACTTATTTAGTAGCCCTTTGCAGCCTCCACATTAAGGCCAAAGCAGAGTGACAAAGTGATAGGCCTTTGCTACTCACAGGATCCCTGTGTCATGGGAGAAGAGAACCAGCAGGAGAGAGAGGGACAACAAAGAAAAGAGCATACCTATAGGCAGGCAGTGGATACAAAGGCCAGCGTGAGGAAGAGGAACACAGGACAGACGGTGCTGTTGTGTTGAGGGCTGTGCTGCTGTCGTGACTGTACTGTACTAAGACTGTGCTCTGTGTTGAGCCTGTTGTCTTGGAGCTGAGACTGTGCTGTGCTGTTGTCATGTTGTGCTGAGACTGTACTGGGTGTTGAGGCTGTGTTGAGCCTGTGCTGCGTTGAGGCTGTGTCGTGCTGTGCTGCTGTTATGCGTAGACTGTGTTCTGTGACTTTGGGAGCAATAGGTAAATAAGTGAAAGGTGTCAGTAGTGAACAGTTATTACGAGCCACACCCCCCTCCCCCCCTCGCTCCTGTGTGACAGTAAGACCCTGCTGACGAGAGGAGACAGGAGAGTGAGTGAAGAAGAGGGTTCGTAACATTATTATCATTATTATTATTATTATTATTATTATTATTATTATTGTTATTATTATTATTATCATCATCATCATCATCATCATCATCATTATTGTTTTATTCGACTATTACTGCACAATAATCTTAATAGTTTACTAAAGGAAGTGACTAATGAAACTATTTATCACTAATAGTTAACCTTTAAGTTACATACATGACAGAAAATACACACACACACACACACACACACACACACACACACACACACACACACACACACACACACACTTCTGACCTTTCACTAGTTTCTGACTGGGGCAGAGCAAACCTGTTTTGTTCAATGCCTCAAACTTTCTACTCGACATAACCTTCCAGATAACTATCCCCTCTTCTTCAATGACATTCAACTTTCCCTCTCCTCCACATTAAACACGCTCGGTCTATTTTTTACTAAAAATCTAAACTGGCAATATCATATCTCTTTTCTTGCTAAATCAGCTTCCAAGAAGTTAGGTGTCCAATGGTGTCTGCATCCATTTTTCTCTCCCTCCCAGCTACTTGCTCTGTACAGGGGCCTTAATCCGCCCATGTATGGAGTATGGCTCTCATGTCTGGAGGGACTCAACTCATACAGCTCTTTTAAACAGGGAGGAGTCTAAAGCTTTTCGCCTAATCAATTCTCTTCCTCTAACTGACTGTCTTGATTCTTTAAGTCACAGACGCAAGGTTGCATCTTTATCTATCTTCTAACGCTATTATCATGCTGACTGCATGCCTTCCCCCCTTCTACTTCTTCTCATTCTTATTCTGTCCATCTAACCATGCACAAGACTTTCTAACATGTAACCTCTCTCTCTCTCTCTCTCTCTCTCTCTCTCTCTCTCTCTCTCTCTCTCTCTCTCTCTCTCTCTCTGTTGCAGTTCTTTTCTTCCATATACATTCATTTATATTATTTATTTTATTTATCCAGTTATTTAGTTTAATTTATATTTTTTTCTAGTTATTTCTTTTTATTTATATTATTTATTTATATTTCTTTTTTATTTATTATTTATTTCTAATTATTTTATATTATTTATAATATTTATTTCTAATTATTTAATTTCATTTATATTTATATTTATATTTCATTATTCATTTCTAGTTATTTATTTTTTTATATTAATTATTTCTAGTTATTTCTTTTCATTTATATAATTTATTTATATTTATTTCTTTTTGTTTATATTATTTATTTCTAGTTATTTAATTTAATTTATATTATTTATTTCTAGGTATTTCTTTTTATTTATATTATTTATTTCTAGTTATTTCTTTTAATTTATATTATTTATTTTCAATTTATTTTTATTTATATTATTTATTTCCAGCTTTTTTTTCATTCATATTATTTGTTTCCAATCATTCATTTAATTAATTTAATTTAATTCCAATTAATCATTTCATTTATGTTATATATTCCAAATATTTCTTTTTCATTTAGATCATCTAATTCGTTATTCATTTTTTAGATATTTATTTAATTTATATTGTTTATTTCCAGTTACTAATTTCATTTATATTATTTATTTTCAATTATTAATTCAATTTACATTATTTATTTCCAATTATTCTTTTAATTTATATTATTAATGTCCAGGGCGGGGATTCATGAACGGAGGCAGTAGCTAGTTAACGCCGCCACAAACTAACTCGCTGCTACCGAGTTCTTTAAGGCTGATTATGGCATTCATAAAAGAGGTAGTAGCTGGTAGTAAGAGATTCAGTGACCACGCCACGAGTGACGTCACGATACTTGACGTACTCGCCAGCCAATCATAACACTGTTTACAAAACACAACAACCAATCCCGAGCCATCCACGCCATCACTGTTATGAA
>JAXIVD010000042.1:329665-332165 GCA_036785275.1 Cancer borealis | reverse complement strand
AAATTTATCGGTATAACTCAAATATTTTTTAGATTATAGCGATAAATTCTTCATAATTCTTCATTAAAATCCATTTTTCATTCACCATAATAATGCAACTAATTGTTCAAAAATAGTATTAGGACAATACAGCCGGTATATAACGACGACAATAATAGCTTTGTTAGCAGTATTTGATGTTACCAGTATTTGATGACGTCATCGTGCGCAAACGGTTGAACATTATATCATAATTTAAAGACGATATATTAATTACAGCCTATTATTATTATTATTTGAAGCTATATAGATTATAACCTATTAACAGTATTTCCATTATATAAGGATATATTGATTATAACATTATTATTGTCATTATATAAAGATATATTAATTATATTATTATTATTATCATTAATCAAAGATATATTAATCATAACATATTGCAAGGTATTTAAAATATACTAATTATTGCTTATTACTAACCGTTATGTGAAGACTGAGTAATAATTATATCTTATTACGTTAATAGCCTATTGCCAATAATTAAAGGAACGTCCTGCCCGATGACGTCATGGTCAAGCGAGAGTTTAAATGTAGATTTCATATCATCATAATTCTTAATGGAGAATGTTTAAACAACTAATACATATTTTTTTAATATGTATTTGGCTCAATATTTAAGATCATTATGAATAAATAGTCTTATGCATGCATACATTTTATTTATAAAAGAGAATTTCATTTGACTAAATTTATCTTTGAGCGAAAAGCTCGATGTCAAAATGCTTCGACAAGTATTCATGAAATAGCATGATTAGATGGTTGTTTCTCATAAACTAGACTTAATTATCAATTGTAATTTATTTTTAGTTCATTTACACTAACAATTCGTGAATATAATGACATTCCTGACAAGTTATAAGGATATTTCATTCCATTTGTTAGGGTTGCCATAATCTAATTTTTGAACGAAAATCTCCGTAAGACGCGACATCATTTATTTGGGCGACTGTACATATTGTTATGGATGAGTGAGCAGTGGCGTGGGCTGCGGATAAGTGTGGTTTAAGTAGTTATGTAGGTATGGGCGGCCTGTCTCTCCTTAGGAATGGTTGGCACTATCTTCATTCTCACGCCCGTCCTTGCAGCTCAGAGCGCGACGTGGCCTGGTGTGGCTGATGATCCCTTTCCAATTATTAAACTTCAGTCGTTAGTTTAATTACATTTGCCGGAGGAAGTTGCGTGATTAGTTCCTCGCGATGTAATTACCGGTGAAGCTTTACCCTCACTGAGCAATGCACTTCACTTCACCTACTCCTGCCAGGACTACATTCCTTTTGAATTCCCTCTAATCATCGCGCTATAGAACAAAAAAATGTACCGTTTATTTTCCTTTATACGCTTGGACTGGTGCTAAGTAATTCAAGGTTGATTATGATGTTGAAATCCTTGCTCTCAAAAAGATACATTCTCAGTGGTCGCGCATCTGTAATTCTCTGTATGATGTCATGAGTGTTGGTTCACTTCCCGTGGCCTCTACGCTCTGCCAGGGGACGCCATGCATTATTGTGATATTAAATGTATTATCATCCCTTTCCCGAGAGAGAGAATGGACACCTAACACCTTAATGAAGAGCGTTTTCTCTTCCCTCCCTGACTTCCTCCCCCTCTCCCCCCCTCCCCCCTCCTTTGCTCTCCCTCCTCCCGGGTATATCACTTACCATACCATCACCGTGCTGCTGACTACCCACATTACCACATCTTGGCCCGGCGCTGATACCATAAATCGTACCTGAGGTGTGTGTGTGTGTGTGTGTGTGTGTGTGTGTGTGTGTGTGTGTGTGTGTGTGTGTGTGTGTGTGTGTGTGTGTGTGAACACACCTCCTTCCTCCCTCTCACACCTCTCCTTCCCTCTCACATCTCCTCCTTCCTCCCTCTCACACCTCCTTCCTCCCTCTCACACCTCCTTCCTCCCTCTCACACCTCTCCTTCCCTCTCACATCTCCTCCTTCCTCCCTCTCACACCTCCTTCCTCCCTCTCACACCTCCTTCCTCCCTCTCACACCTCCTCCTTCCCTCTCACACCTCCTTCTTTCTCCCTCTCACACCTCTCCTTCCTCCCTCTCAGACCTCTTCTTCCTCCCTCTCATACCATCTTCTTCCTCTCTCTCACACCTCCTCCTTCCTCCCTCTCACATCACCTTCTTCCTCCCTCTCACACCTCTCCTTCCTCCCTCTCACATCTCCTTTTTCCTCACTCTCACACCTCTCCTTCCTCCCTCTCACACCTTCTTCCTCCCTCTCACACCTCCTTCCCTCTCACACCTCCTTCTTTCTCCCTCTCACACCTCTCCTCCTCCTCCCTCTCACACCTCTCCTTCCTCCCTCTCACACCTCCTTCTTCCTTCCTCCCACACCTCTCCTCCTCCTCCCTCTCACACCTCTCCTTCCTCCCTCTCACACCTTCTTCCTCCCTCTCACACCTCCTTCCCTCTCACACCTCCTTCTTCCTTCCTCC
>JAXIVD010000042.1:257165-319665 GCA_036785275.1 Cancer borealis | reverse complement strand
GACAAGAGCGCACACACCTACAGGCAGGTAGGTTCAAGCACGGATTCAAGCTCGATAAAGTTAGATTAGAAAACGGAAATAGGAAGAAATTGGTTCTCAATCAGAGTGGTAGATGACTTGAATAGACTTAGTAATCAGGTTGCTAGTGCAGTCAATAGTGAGCTTTTAAAGAAGATTAGGCAAATTTATGGATAAAGACGATAGGTATGTACTACGTATGTTTTATACAGGGACTGCCTTGTGTAGGCCTGCGGGCTTCTTGCAGCTTCCCTTATGTTCTTTTGTTCTTAGGTGCTGAGCAAAGTGCGCGCAGCTATACATGAGAGTCACCCAGACGCCCCGGGCCTCGGTGGCACCGTGATGACTGATCTCGAACGAGCAGCTATGAACGCGTTCCAAGAAGTCTTCCCCCAAAAGTTGCAGTCCATCTGCTTTTTCACCTCGCCCAGAACGTCTGGAGAAAGGTGCAGAACGTCGGACTCCAGCAGCGATACGCCGATGACGCCGACTTTGCGCTGCAGGTGAGAAGTATTTCAGATTTGTTCATGTTTATAAGTTCGCAATATTTGACTTTTATACACACACACACACACACACACACACACACACACACACACACACACACACACACACACACACACACACACACACACACACACACACGCTCATACACACACACACACACACACACACACACACACACACACACACACACACACACACACACACACACACACACACACACACACACACACACACACATTAACTCACTCTTACACTCATTCACTCAATCACACTCACTGACTCTCACTCACATTCGCACATTCACTGCAGAAGCGTTTTCAATTAATACAACTAACGATAAATATCTTTGCAGGTGCGGAGCCTGCCGGCTATCGCGTTCCTGCCCCCCGTCGATATTCCTGCTGCGTTTCATGCGGTAGCCGGTTCCCTGCCAGACGACTGCATCAACCTAGTCACGTACTTCGAGAATACGTACATAGGCCGCGAGCTTGGTGGCAGATGGAGGCCCCCAGCCTACGAGCCGAAAGAGTGGATCCAGTTTCAGCGCACACTCGATGGGTTGGGTCGCACGAACAACAGCATTGAGGGGTGGCACCGGAGATTTGCAGGAAGAGCTGGTGTCCATCCCAACGTCTTCAGCCTGATCCAACGAATTCAGGCCGAGGAAGAACACTGGCGAGTGGAGGTGGCAAAGGTGCAGGCCGGGGCGGCACTGAAACGCCGGAAGCCTCAGTGGCAACAGCTAAGTGATCGTCTCACAACTCTGGCACACCGACGCCGCGATGGAAATATTAACATCATGGACTATGTGCGCAGTGTGGCTCACAACTTCACATTCTAAAATGTCCTTTCTATTTCTTTCTTTTTGTGATAACTGAAGTTTGTTTGCTGCAGGCAAAGAACCTTATATATACTTCTATGAGTTTATGATTATTTAGTGCGGACATGTAAACCTGTTTTTTTTTTCGTCAGGAAGATTATTCTTGTTTGGCTGCAGGCAAGTAGCTTCCATTTTATATATTTTCTTTTCTTTAATTGAGTTTTGTCTGGCTACAGAAAAGTAGCAGAAAGATGTGATCCAGTCATCTATGGAATAAATGGTACTGTAATTGGGATTAGTCTATCTTTAGCCAGTTTTCGTTTTCTCTTTTTTTTTGGGGGGGTGGTGGTGGTGGGGGGGATGGGGATAGCACAAAAAAATGTAGGTTCAGAGTAAGCATCCTCTGGACCATCAACATCAGCTGGTGGACGACAACGCAGGCTATATCCCACACTGGGCTGATCATTGAGGACTGAGCACAGCTGACTGATATAAATGGCAAATAAACCCCGAGGGGCTTACCTTATGACTTTCAGGCCACGTGCTGTTAATTGATCGAAAGACAATTCATCCGAAAGAGAGATTTTGCAATAGGGCATAATAAGTAAATGATAATTAACTAGAAGATAATTACTTTTTGGCAATAAGCAGTGAATATATATATATATATATATATATATATATATATATATATATATATATATATATATATATATATATATATATATATGTATGTATGTATATGTATGTATATATATATATATATATATATATATATATATATATATATATATATATATATATATATATATATATATATAATATAATATATATATATATATATATATATATATATATATATATATATGTATGTATATGTATATATATATATAATATATATATATATATATATATATATATATATATATATATATATATATATATATATATATATATGTATATATATATATATATATATATATATATATATATATATATATGTATATATATATATATATATATATATATATATATATATATATATATATATATATATATATATATATATATATGTATATATATATATATATATATATATATATATATATATATATATATATATATATATGTATATATATATATATATATATATATATATATATATATATATATATATATGTGTGTGTGTGTGTGTGTGTGTGTGTGTGTGTGTGTGTGTGTGTGTGTGTGTGTGCATTTTTTTACGTAACTTGGCGACCATAAGGTCTCCCAGTGGTGAAACACAAGATCTTTATTTTTGAAATAATTCCTGGAGGCAATGGCTCATCATGTGTGTGTGCTCAATGTATATATTTTGCGTTTACGAGAAGGCGGCGGCGGCAGAGTGCAAGGTTATGATGTTGGTTGTCGGTGGCGGAGGCGAAGTAAGCGGTGATAGTGGTGGTAATGCTGGTTGTCATCAGGGTCGGCTCTCAGCGACACCCCACCATTTCTCATGGATTTCGGATAAAAGTTTGTATAGAAAATCTTCGTATAGCAACTATCCATAGCGACTTATTACCATACAAACATGCTTATGAACTTTTCCGTACGTACTACTTTACCCAGAAGAATTTTATCCCTGACGAACATTTGCGTACGAATAATTGCATATGATTTTTTTTCTATACGAACTTTTGTCCCGACGAACTTTTGTCATTACGAATATTTTACATACGTACTTTATACCATTCGAACATTTGCATACGAACTTTAGCGTACGAACTTTTACTTACGTATTTTTGTCAGACGAACTTTATCTTTGACGAACATTTGCGTACGAACAAATGCGTACGAACATTTGCATACGAACTTTTTCCATACGAACTTTTTCTATACGAACTTCTGTCCCGACGAACTTTTGTCGTTACGAATATTTTACATACGTACTTTATACCATACGAACATTTGCATACGAACTTTTGCGTACGTACTTTTGCTTACGTACTTTTTCCATACGAACTTTATCCCTTACGAACATTTGCTTACGAACAATTGCGTACGAACTTTATGCATACGAACTGTTTACATACGTACTTTGGTCCTAGAACCCTCTCTCCCTTCCTCCTATCCCCCTTCCCTCCCTCTCTCCCTCCCTCCCACCTTCTCTCCCTCCCGGCCTCCTCCCACCCTCTCTCCCTCCCTATTCCCGTCTCTCCTTCCTCCTTCCCTACCTAGCTCACTCACTGACTGACTGCATTCGTCATAAATGAAATGTTTAAACTAGGGATTTTTGGATCATAAAACTCATAAGTGCAACTTATATTTGTTCTATTGGTATCTTAGGCTTACATTTAGTCCTTTTCATATTTCCCTTTGACTTTAGCACCTACTGGATCTTTCTTTTCATGGAAGTTGCGAGATTCTCGAAGTATGAGACGTCTATTGATACCCACATCTTCTTCAAGGCTCCCTTCAGGTCGGTGATCTTGGTGGGGCGCGACTTTTCTATTTCATTTTTCATTACGTTCCAGGCATTTTCTGTTGAATTTAGGTCGGGGGAATTGCCTGGCCAGTCCAACACTTCGATATTATTATCTGTGAGGATCTTTTTCACACCGTTGGATCTGTGGGCAGGGGCTCCATCGTGCATAAAAAAGTCGCACTCGTGAATGTCATTAACTTTAAGTTGATGGAATGAAGGAGGCTTTTGGAATAACTCCATACTCAACGTGGGGTTTTAAGCCTCCTTCTGTAAATATTTGTTTAAATAAAAAAAATAAAAAGAGAGAGAGAGAGAGAGAGAGAGAGAGAGAGAGAGAGAGAGAGAGAGAGAGAGAGAGAGAGAGAGAGAGAGAGAGAGAGAGAGAGAAAGAGAAAGAGAAAGAGAGAGAGAGAGAGAGAGAGAGAGAGAGAGAGAGAGAGAGAGAGAGAGAGAGAGAGAGAGAGAGAGAGAGAGAGAGAGAGAGAGAGAGAGAGAGAGAGAGAGAGAGAGAGATTCAGATTCAGATTCAGTACTATTCTTCACAATTTTAACATGTGAAATAAGATATATAGCTTATGCTTTGGGATTGGGATGATGTTGGTTGTAGTCCAGGCTTGAGGCACCACTCACTCCGTGCATCAAGGACATGTTGAACAGATGCAGCACGGGGGATCACCTGCCACGTCACACACACACACACACACACACACACACACACACACACACACACACACACGTGGCTTAGCATGCAGTACGTGATGCCATCTGCTCCAGGGGCTGTGTCTTGGCTGGATTTGTGTGTTCTAAGAAGCTCCTTTCTCGTTATCAGGTGGTCAGTAGCATCGGTGAGGTGTATCGCGGCCCTGACATTAGCGAGTCGCGCGGGCTGACGGATGACAGGGTGACAGGTGACGGATGACAGGTGACGGGTGACAGGTGACAGGGTGACGGATGACAGGGTGACGTGTGACAGGATGACGGATGACAGGGTGACGGGTGAAAGGTGACGGGCTGACAGGGTGACGGCTGATAGGGTGACGGCTGACAGGATGACAAGGTGACGGGTGACAGGATGACGGGTGACAGGGTGACGGCTAACAGGGTGACGGCTGACAGGGTGACGGGTGACTGCGTGACGGGTGACAGGGTGACGGGTGACAGGGTGATAGGATGACGGGTGATGGGTGACAGGGTGACGGCTGACAGGGTGACGGCTGACAGGGTGACAGGGTGACAGGGTGATGGGTGACAAGATGACGGGTGACGGGGTGACAGTGTGACGGATGACAGGGTGACAGGGTGACGGGGTCCAGCATGTCCTTGTTGCCTGGTAGCTGCCGTGGGAGGGTGACAGTGGCAGATCTATCACGGTAATCTATAATGAACTCCGCTTTTACGGCTGGGTTGGGGTGACGTGGGCGGGTGGGCGTGCTTGCCTCTGACGGTGTTGATCGTGTTTCAGAGTGTTGTTATGTTGGTGGTGGGATTGAGGTTTGCCGTAGATATAAGCCATTTCTCCTCACGTGTCAGGCCAATTTGTTGTCCTGCATAGATGTTCCTTCCTTCCTTCCTTCCTTCCTTCCTTCCCGTCTCGCTAATGACTGCTTTCACTCCCTTATCCTTTTATTTTAGTATAATATTTCTTCATTATGTTGTATATAGATTGCTCTACATTGTTTTTTTCTGGGTATTTTTATTTTTTTTTGTTTTCTGTTATGATTTGGAAAATTCTGTCACGCAAATTCCAGTGACGTTTGTTCACTTTTAATTCCAGTTTCTCTCTCTCTCTCTCTCTCTCTCTCTCTCTCTCTCTCTCTCTCTCTCTCTCTCTCTCTCTCTCTCTCTCTCTCTCTCTCTCTCTCTCTCTCTCTCTCTCTCTCTCTCGCCTACACACAACTTATTTAATTGTTTTTTTCTTCCTAATTTCCCAAGCTTTTCTTTCACACATTTTTTTCCTCTCCCTACTCTCACTTTGCACATTCTGGCTTCCCTTAAATCTCCTCTACATTTTAATCTCTGTTACATTCCTCATTTTCTTGTTTTCCATTCATGTCCATCCTCCTCTCTTGTCTGCGTTCCTCCTCCAAGACCACAACCAAGTCTCGTCACTCACCGTTGGTCTGGAGTAGTATGAGGCGGCTGGCTAGTAGGTTATGTAGTATCGGATGATATCTTGTGTGTCTGTGAGCATCAGAACCAAAGAAAATTAGTACTTGACTCATTAACTTGACTACTCTTTCCTCTCCTACCTTCTTGTTTTTTGTCGATTTGAAATGAGACAGAGTAATGGTAATAATAGTAATGATAATAATAGTAATGATAATAATGATGATAATTGTAATAATAATGATACTACTACTACTACTATTACTACTACTACTACTACTACTAATAATAATAATAATAATAATAATAATAATAATAATAATAATAATAATAATAATAATAATAATAATAATAAAATTAATAATAATAATAATAATAATAATAATATTAATAATAATAATAATAATAATAATAATAATAGTAATGATAATGATAGTAATGATAATAATAGTAACATTATTTCACCAACAGTGATTATTCTTGGTACAATTTTTATTTTTAAGATATACATTGATGAAAAAAAAAATTTATTAAAGCATTAAAAACATACAGCTGTAAATTTGTAGCAATAGAAAAATATAGTAAAGGTATTAAAATGCACATACAGGAATGAAATACGATCAGTAACATCAATATAAGAACTAGTTCTACTATTAATAGCGTAAATTGTTTATCAAAGGATACAATTCTATAGGTACATTACATTAGAATAGAAAAAGCATACATTAACTTAAAACTCGTCTCGTCAACATTACCATAGCAAAGTTTATTCTTGTATTAAGTTGAATGTTTAATTTAGTTTTGAAAGATGGTAATGTATTGAGTGGTCTCTTTGACTCTGGACGGGAGACTGTTCCATAAGTTAGTCCCGTCACAGAGTGGTCTAGCTCCGAGGTCTGTGTTGGTTTTAGAGATATACATGTTATATCGTAGTTTCTTGGTGAACAGTTGAAAAAAGTCAGGAAGTAATCAGGATGTAATTAGTTTTGTATTTGGACATAGTGACCCTTGTGTCGTGAGTTATTTGGTCTTTGATATTCAATCATTGAAACTACTTCAAGATTATAATTAGGTCATCGTACTTCCTGGCCTTAACATTCACTACCTTTGCTGCACAATTCTGTAGGTTTTTTCACATTTCTTAATAGAGTTGTGTTTGTTGTACCCAATATTACATTACAATAGTTTTAAGATGCAGATTAAAATATTGGTTAATACTTGACTTAATACAGACTCAATAATTTGTCATAAATTTCCTTTCGTAAAAGTTCTGAATTCGCATACGTTACCATTTCCTTTTTGCTAATTTCGGGGACATGTTTGTGAGAGTTCATGTACCTGTCCAAGGTTATTTGCATGTGTGGTGTGAGTGTGTGTGTGTGTGTGTGTGTGTGTGTGTGTGTGTGTGTGTGTGTGTGTGTGTGTGTGTGTGTGTGTGTGTGTGTGTGTGTGTGTGTGTATTCACTGTATTCACTGTCACAGTCTGTTGCTGGTCTCTCTCGAGACAGCCGGCCGTTCCCCTATGGAAAGAGCTCAGAGCTCATAGTGACCAATCTTTGGGTTGGACCGAGACCACTCACACACAACACACCGGGACAACGAGGTCACAACCCCTCGACTTACATCCCGTACCTACTCACTGCTAGATGAACAGAGGCTACACGTGAAAGGAGACTCGCCCAAATAATCTCCGTCAGCCCAGGGGATCGAACCCTGTCCCCTCGGTTGTGAGCCGAGTGTGCTAACCACTACGCTAGCGGATCGTGCGTGCGTGCGTGCGTGCGTGCGTGCGTGCGTGCGTGCGTGCGTGCGTGCGTGCGTGGGTGGGTGGGTGGGTGGGTGGGTGGGTGTGGGTGTGGGTGTGGGTGTGGGTGTGGGTGTGTGTGTGTGTGTGTGTGTGTGTGTGTGTGTGTGTGTGTGTGTCCCGCTTTTCTATTTAAAAAATCTGGGACAGAATTTCAAGCGGTGCTCACACAATTTATCGTTGCATTCAATTCATTCAATTAATCAATCCTTTCCTTCCTTCCTTCTCTCCTTCTTTCACAAACGCAGAAAGAAAACAACGAAAAAACAAATGAGAGTTCAAAGTGACGCCTATCGACATGACGTTACAACTGCCCACAAGAAGAAGAACAATGGCGGAGTGAGATGGCTGTAACAGGTGACCTCCACATTTTCCTAGATTTTTTCCATGTGTGTGATTGCGTGCGTGTGTGGAGGCGTGTGCGTGTGAAGGCGTGATGGAGATGCAGAAGGCAAGACAGCAATGTGAGGTAAGTAATTATAGAGTTATTAAGTGATATATAACTGTGCCGGCGGTGGGGTGGGTGGGTGGGGTGGTCAGCCATAGAAACCAGGCTACACTCACATGTGAACGTATAGCCAGCCAGGCCAGCTATATACCGTATCTATAGTTGTACAGTTTTCCCTTCTGTGTGTGTGGAGGGGGAAAGGGAGTGTTGGTGTGTGTGAATGTGGAAGGAAGGAAGTGTTGGTGATGTGTGAGTGTGAAAGAACAGAACGAGTGTGTGTCAGCCTGTCAGGAAGGGAGCGAGCGAGCTAGACGCTAGTGGTGGTGTTGGTGGTGGTGAGAGTGTGTTGGTCATAGACAAGACACATAATGAGATGCAGAGAAGCTAATGTTTGTCTGGGTGTTGGAATCATGTTTGTTTACTGATGACGAAAACAATGTAGGCGAACAGCTGTGTGTATATGACGGCGCGCGCTCCAAAATTTGTCAATAACAACTGCTTGTGTGTGATGGCGCGCTCTCCAGAAATTGTCAATAACAACTGCTTGTGTGTGATGGCGCGCTCTCCAGAAATTGTCAATAACAACTGCTTGTGTGTGATGGCGCGCTCTCCAGAAATTGTCAATAACAACTGCTTGTGTGTGATGGCGCGCTTTTCAGAAATTGTCGATTTTCACAAAGTTGACGTAGAAAGCGATAGTGTGACGGCGCAGAAGTCAGGGTAACAACTCAGTGTTTGTGGGAGTATATTTACAAAGTGAACTGCTAGATCAGCCAGGGTTGGTGAAGACACTGGACATTGGACCCTTAAGCCGCATTTTTGTCGTCCACGGCTTTGAAGATTGTCTTCGGTAAACCCAAGTCAATCTCAAGTCAATCCTGCCTGGCGCGTTTTTGTCGTCCACTTTCGGCTTGGAGGATACGAAGACAGTTCCAAGCCGAGGAGACTCGGCTTCGAAGACTGCTCTGGAGGTGTCTTGGGAGACGGATTTCAGCTTGCAAACCGGATTCCCTTGTAAAACACCGACAAAAAGGAAATATGGCGGCCCGGAGAGAGTAAATAGTTATTTATTTGAGTAAAATATACTGAATCCCACCTTAATTGTGGGAAATGACGCCACCTTAGTAGAAAAATAGTGCGTTGAATACACAAACGTGATAATACTGTGTGGTAAAGCGGTAAAGCACAACCTTAATCAGGGTAAAGCATAGCTCTAATCAGGGTAAAGCATAGCTTTACCCTGATTAATGCCAGTAATGTCATGAAATGAGTATGTGGCGTACTATCTATAATAGCACAGCTTACAGGTACGGCAGCCGTACCTAAGTGTTCGCTTATAGATACGGCACGTGCCGATCTTTGGGATAATAAAATATGAATAACTCATATAACCGAACCAAACCGTACCTAAACAAACATAACATAACATAACCTAATCTAACCATGACCTAACGAATGCTGTATCCTTATAGTGCTCGCTTATAGATACGACACGAGCCTAACTTTGGGATAATAAAATATAAAAAGCTTATGTAACCGAACCAAACCGTACCTAACCAAACATAACCTAACAGGAGGGCGCGGGGCGGGACTTGTGTAATCAACTAACGAGCGCACCAAGGCCTTGTATGCGGTGAGGATTACAACGCTTGAGGCTTTCACGACTATTCCTTGCATGGCATTTTTCCTTAAGGTGGGAATCCAAGTTAGATTATAAAACTTTTGACTATGTATGTGTATGTGTATGTATGCATGTATGTTTAGACTAACCCTCTCTCTCTCCCTTCCCCCTCTCTATCCTTCCCTTCTCTCTCTTTTATCCTCTCTCCCCCCACCTTACCCCTTCCCTCCCTAATACTAGTAGTAGTAGTAGTAGTAGTAGTAGTAGTAGTTAGTAGTAGTAGTAGTAGTAGTAGTAGCAGTAGTAGTAGACTACTGGAGATTATCATGTGAATATCCTGCCACCAAAAAATTGTATCACACCTTCTCAGCAGATTATGATACCTAGAATATAACTTTCAGGTAATGATTTGTTTTTATATATATTAATTATTTTCCCATTGGCTGTTTAGTTCTTTGTTAACATCCCACGGTGACCTCGGTGGCTCTTACGACCTAACTGACAGATTCCACAATGTAACTCAGGGTCATACGTGCAAATTGTCTAATGATGAAAGTCTCGTTGTAAACTTGTGAAAATAACTGAAATGACGCGTAAAAAATCACCTTATTCAGTATTTTTTCTTGATTTCTTTGTTTATTAATGTTTTCTATGGTTTTTTAAATGATTATAATTATTTTCTGATTTCTCTAATACTGTTCCTTCCTCAACAGACGCCATTGGACTCCTTTAGCTGCGGGAACAAACTGTGAGTCCGGCAACAAGCAAACTGTTCCCTTGTGCCTGCTGGTGTGGACAGGACAGGTGTGCAGGTGTGGACAGCGCCTAAGTGTGCAGGTGTGGACAGGACAGGTGTGCAGATGTGGACAGCGCCTAAGTGTGCAGGTGTGGACAGGACAGGTGTGTAATGCTGCAGGTTTGTAATACAGGTGTGTTATGCAAGGCTGAAGTTAGTGTTCAGTGTTAGTGTTAGCATGGATTCTTATAAAAGGTTATACCCTTTAAATGGCATCTATACTTTTACAGGAAATTTTTAACAGTAGGTAGTAATATTAATTAATTTATTCGGAAAGTCAATTCACCTGACAAAAATACCTCAGAATCTGGACATTATATCCCTTGTTTCATCTATCTTTTCTTCTTAAACTTTCATTATTCCTTTGTTTCATCTATCTTTTCTTCTTAAACTTTCATTATTCCCTTGTTTCATCTATCTTTTCTTCTTAAACTTTCATTATTCCCTTGTTTCATCTATCTTTTCTTCTTAAACTTTCATTATTCCCTTGTTTCATCTATCTTTTCTTCTTAAACTTTCATTATTCCCTTGTTTCATCTATCTTTTCTTCTTAAACTTTCATTATTCCCTTGTTTCATCTATCTTTTCTTCTTAAACTTTCATTATTCCCTTGTTTCATCTATCTTTTCTTCTTAAACTTTCATTATTCCCTTGTTTCATCTATCTTTTCTTCTTAAACTTTCACTGTTCCCTTGTTTCATCTATCTTTTCTTCTTAAACTTTCACTGTTCCCTTGTTTCATCTATCTTTTCTTCTTAACCTTCCACTCTCCCCTTGTTTCCTAAAGTGTGGTAGTCGTGCTGAGAGGCTGAAAGGCTAACAAGTTCACTCATTGATGGCCTGAGGGTGTCACGGGCACAGTATATCCTTCCTTTTTCCTTGCCCTTACTCTCCATGGAGGTTATGGGGTTATGGGGAACAGACCAGTTATATCCCACACTTACACTCGACTCTCCATGACCAATTATGAACATTTATAACTAAAAAAATCATCCCCCCCAACTTGCCTGGCTTTGACAAGGACACGACTCTGACCACGGCTCTGAAAACTCCTCTAACCATCCACCTGTCAACTCCCTCGTCTCATCCATCTGTCAACTCCCTCATCTCATCCATCTGTCAACTCCCTCGTTTCATCCACCTGTCAACTCCCTCGTTTCATCCACCTGTCAACTCCCTCGTCTCAATCACCTCTTCTTTTACATATTTCTCAACCTTTACTTCTACATCTGTATCTTCCTTTAGTACAACCACCTTAGAACCACACATCAACTCTCCACTTTGGTCTCTTCCTCTTCTATAACTCAGACTGTTCCCTCCTCTCACCTACGCCTACGCCCATCCACTACCACTAATCACATTCCTTTATCCATCTTCTTTGGTCCTCGCCAATTGAACAAATACTTCCATATCTCTGTTCATGCTCCATACTCAAAAAAACACTTTCCAATTTCAGAAATGCATCCAAAAACAGGTGGGAAGGGTAACCATCCACACACGACCTGACAAATCTCACCTAGTCATTGTTGACTCAGAATCCCAAACTGAAGCAATGCTTCTTAAAGACCTTGATGGGAAAGGAAACCTCAAAGACCTTGATGGGTAACCATTCCCAGTGTCCCCTGATATCCTCGTACTGGTACCGTTCTCATTCACAATGAAATCTGGCCAGACAGCGTCAGTTGGTGTGGCTGTTCTCCTCACCTTTCTGAACTGATTGCAGACCAACATGATATCACTCATGTGTCCTGCTTTACCATTAATCCTCGTGGCCGTCGCAAACATACAGTAAATATTGCAACAATTGTTTTCAAAGGACAAGATCTTCCAGACAGGGAATACATAGGTGGAGCCTTCTGTAAGGTTAAACCTTACATTCCCCTTCCACATCAGTGCCAAACTGCTGGAGATTCAGACATCCAGCAAAATATTGTAGATCCACTGCACGTTGCCCTCTCTGTGCCTCACCTGGCCATACCCATACAAACTATCCTTCAACAATACACTTCTGTGCAAACTGCACCCAAGAACATAATGTTTTCTTCCGAGGCTGTTCTGTTTATAAATTTAAATCAGAGGTTGCTGTCCTCGGCTTCAAACATGACCTAACACTCAAAGAAGCTAGACAAGAAGCCCGTCTCTGTGGCTTCCAACAGACTCCTCTCTCTCAGCGCATCTCCATTAACACCCCACAAACCACCACGAACACTGACTCTCCTTCTACTACATCCCATCCTTCTTCCACTCGCACTGTTCCATCTCCCACTCCTCTTGTTCCTTCATCTAGCACAAATACCTCCTCCACTTATCTCACCTACCAGTGCCAGTGAATAATTATTTTTCTCTCCTGAACCCAGATACCCAACCTCTACTCCTTCAACTTCAAGCCTTACCCTCCTTTCACGTCATACTCCAGTACCTAACACCAAGCGTCACTCCTGTGCTTCCCCTCCAAAACCTTCTACTCACTCTACTTCCTCTCTAATCACTAAAACTTCTTCCCTACAGCCTCCGGCCAAGAAAATGTTTACTCCCACTCTCTCATCCCCTCCTTCCCCTAGTGAGACCATCTCTGACATGTAAGCCTTCATAGCAGGACCTTTCATGGATACCTCACTAACTTTTCCATCCTCTACCCCACCACATACCTCCTCCCATTCCCCCTACTCCTCTCCCATCTTCCTCTCCTTCCCCATCACCTCCCACCCTCACAGCTACATCTACTAGACAATCTCCTCTTGACTATTCCTTACCTCCTGGAGTCTCTCATGAATCCCTGTTAAATAATTCCTCACTCTACAACTACTACTTGTGATCTCTCCACCTTTCCTAATCCCATTACTCCTATCCCTACAATTATCACAACTCGTTGTTCCTCAATCCTAAATCCTTCCTGCCCTTCCTTCTATAACTCCTACTTTCTTTTTATTATTCAATGATGTCCATTCTCCACTGCAATATCCTTGGTCTCTGCTAACATAATTTCCTTCCTACAACCAGTACACATTCATCCTTCACTTGATCTAATCCTTTCACTGTAACTAATTGCTCTTTCCTTCCCCATAATTTGCCCTACCATTACTTCTACTATACCGTCTAACTTTTAGATTAACATAGCGCCATATAACCTTAGATGTCTGCCGCTTGATCCTTTTGCATTAACTAACTAACTTGACTGTTATTTGACGTAGATTTTTTATAGTGACGCCTCGAATGTTTACGAACTATTACATTTCCAGCAGCTTTGAATGGACTTAGAATGTGTTCCTAGATACTTATAAAAGTTTGTACCCTATTAATGGTATCTAGGAACACATTCCAAGTCCATTCAAAGCTGCTGGAAATGTTATCGTTCGTAAACATTCGAGGCGTCACTATCAAAAATCTACGTCATATAAGTCAGGTTAGTTAGTTAATGCAAAAGGATCAAGTGCCAGACATCTAAGGTGATATGGCGCTATGTTAATCTAAAAGTTAGACGGTATAGTAGAAGTGATGGTAAGGCAAATTATGGGAAAGGAAAGAGCAATTAGTTATAGTGAAAGGATTAGATCAAGTGAAGGATGAATGTGTATTGTTATAAAAGTTTGTACCCTATTAATGGTATCTATAACAATCCATGTCTGTTTGTGTGTTTGTATAGATGAGATGAAACTCTTCTTGCTACTTCAGGAGATGAGGTGTTTTTTGTGTGTATGTTTTGAATATATTTAATTACTGTTCTATGTTTACAGGGAGAGAAAAATGAGAGAAAAGAAGAGAAGAAAAGGAAGCGAGAAGAAAGAAAAGATAAAGAAGTGAAGATAAGAGAAGAGAGAATAAAATAATAAGGTAAGGGTATTTATTAGTGACAATTATTTTTCAGTTCATTTTTATTATAAAAAATAAATAAATAAATAAACGAATATTCCCTCTAGTTTTCCTTCCCTTTACAGTACTTCAAACACTCTCCGGAGACAAACTCGACACCATTTCCGAAAAAAATATATATATATTAAAATGAATAATTCAATAATTTGAGAGTCCGTCGGACTCTAAAAAAAACTGAAGCTCATTAACGGGCATCACAACTTATCAATGAGTCTGATACCTCATTACGTTATAAACAATTGTATTATTAAGTCACCTACTGAAGGAGGAGGATCAGCAGGAGTCCCCAGCCGCGCACACACGGTTACTCCTACTCTCCAGGACACACTCTGAAGCGATAAAAAAAAAAAAATTTAGTTTACAGTGTTTCATTATTTGATTGTAATTATTGAAGTACGAATTATATCATCATCTTCTTCCTCGTTCCTTCCCTTCCTTCTTCCTGCTCCTCCTCCTCGTTCCTTCCCTTCCTCCTTCCTGCTCCTCTTCCTCGTTCCTTCTTTCTGCTGCTCCTCATTCCTTCCTTTCCTTCTTCCTGCTGCTGCTGCTCCTCGTTCCTTTCCTTCCTTCTTCCTCGCTCGTTCCTTCCTTCCTCCTCACCTACACACACAATCTGCAGAATAAAACCTAATTAATTCACCATAATTATCTTCTAACACACTATTAATAACTACTTAACACAATCAACTCTGAACTTAAAGTAAATTGTAAATTGTAATGTGGGGGGGGAGGGGGGGGAATGTGCCAGGCAACAAAGGCCATATGGCACTATTGGAGTAGTAGGGTTAGGTAGTAGGATTGGGTAGCAGGGCTAGATGGGGGGGAGGGTCGGATAGGGGTTAGATTAGATGAAAGACGTTAGTGGCACGGAGAAAGGATATAAGGGCAGGGAGGGAAAAGGAAGGGGATTCAGCGAGGATGTCAGCAAGACGGGGGGCACGAGACAAGGAGGAAAGGTGGGGGAAGGCTGCAAGACGAGGAGCTGCGAAGGCAGGACATGAAAGAAGGAGATGGGGAAGAGAGGAAAGGACGCCACAAGACCGGCAGACGGGGGGAGGGGAACGGGACATCAGGTAAGAATGGGTGAATCTGGTGTGGCCAATACCTAAGCGGGCCAGGGCAGTCTCCTAGCGTCTAGTAGGATGAGATGGGTAAGACCAAAACTTAAAGTAAAAATAATGGCCCAAGGTTACATGGACTTAATTAAGTCACTGTAATTACCTTTTAACACTATTAATTCATAACTACTCAACCTAACCTAACTTGAAAATGTCTTACCTATTAAGTAACTTATGTTGTCTTGTTATTTAGACGTCAATTGTCAGGGTCAGCTTGGAAGTCCGCTGCTGGAAGTTGTTTTTCTGTTCTGGTGTGTGAACATTCTTGATTGGAGGCTCATCAGGGAGACCTTGTAGGAATTTCTCCGTGTCTTTTGAGGACATGAGTGGAACATTTGGTTAGGTCCCTGATTCCCCTGGGCAAGCAGGTGAATAGCTTTGGTCTCTCATAGGTGAAACTGTTGATGTGGAGGGACATGTGCTTCAGGGAGATGCCTTATACAGTTTTACGGCAGCATGTTGGACCAAATCGTGGGTGGTGGTGTGCCGATATCCTGTGGTTCCTAAATGTTGGGTTGGGTACTACTCCTAAGATTTTCCAGGTGTGTATGACTATGTACCTTTCTCTTCTGCATTGTAAGGAGTACAGCTTCAGGGTCTTTAGTCTGTGCCAGTAATCTCAGCTATCCCCCAGTTGCAGCTTACTGATATTTTGTGTGGTGACCGACCCGGCAGATGTATTCAAGCCTGGGTGGCACAAGAGCCTTCCTTAGTGGCAGGAGATGCTCTGGTTGTTTACTGTGGAAGGTGTGAAGAATGTTAACTTATTTGCTGTCTTGGTGATATTTTGGTACTCGTCGTCGTCTGTCAGTTGGTTGTTGAGGTGAATTCCGAGGTCCCTCAAGTTATCCTTCTCCACAATCTCCTGTCCATCTGCATTGTATCGCCTTGTTTGCAGTGTGTTGGCTCTTCCATAGCGAATTAGCTCAAATTTCTCACTGTTGAACCTCATATTGTTGCTGTTGTAAAAAAATCATATCAAGTATAAGAAATTAACAATAAAATGGTTTAAGAATATAACATCTATTATGTATGTAGAAAAAAAAAACCAACTTTAATTCCTATATCAACTCTGAACTTCAATAAAAAAAAAATCTAAACTTACACTGACTGTCTTAATTATATAGTGATAGTCTGTAGTCATTACTTAATACTTGATTACTTAATACTTTATACATTACTTATAATATGCTGTACTAACACACTCCCTCCTTGGCCATTCTGGTTAAGTTAGGTTACTCCCACACTCCACGACACACTCTGAAACTATAAAAATAAAACGTTTTTCTCGGCATACAAGGGGAAACATTATTTTTCAGTACATTACTTCTCATAAGACTGTCTGACATAAATTTAATTGAAATCCTTGTAAGTTTATGGTGATGAAATAACATTTTACATTCCTAATTCAGTCACAAATAGAAACGGACTTAATATTTACCTGTGTGTGTGTGTGTGTGTGTGTGTGTGTTGGACCTTCAGAACTGTCAAACTTGTTCTAGTGAAAACAAAATCTTCCTTCGAGGTAACCGGTATTACTTAACTTTATGCCATTAAACAGTAGATGGTTATGGCTACAGCTTGTTGCTCTTACTATTTACAACCTTTTCACTGATCACACTACCTGTCGGAAATGAATAATAACGCTGCAATACGTCCGGGAATGTGCTGCGTTTGGGGAGTTTTTTCTAAGTCCATGAATATAAACATAAACAAACACGACTATCAATTGTTTATAGCATGGGCTTGTGGGTAACTACTGAGAGGATTCTTATAGTATCTATATTTCCTCTGTCCAATGACGTGCCACCAGTTCTTAAGAACACCAGCAGCGCCAATGAGAGCTTGCTATATGTAATAGTAGGCGTGGCATATGTGGGAAGACAGTCAGTAGACATTTTTTGTGCTTAGTTCTGTCATGGCTACCATTGAGATCACTTGTGAAGGTTGCGAATTCGATTATTGGGAAGTTTTCGCAAAATTTCATTCCAAAAACGATTTGTGTTACGAGTTTCTGAGGAAGCACGGCGTCCTACCAGCAGCTGTCCAGTGTCCCCAGTGTGTGGCTCCTTGGAGGAATAGTAGAGGATGGCCCACAGCCAGGAACTTCATGCTCTCGTTAAGGTATTGTGAGTTATGAAATTATACTTGGTAAATTTGCAATTCAACCAATAGTTAGGTTAGGTTAGGTTACAACAGTGTCAGCGGGGGGGTCCAGGGGGGGCGCAGCCCCCCCGTTTAGGATAGGTTAAGGTAAATTAGGTTAGGTTAGGTTACAACAGTGTCAGCGGGGGGCTCCAGGGGGGTTTGCAGCCCCCCCGGTTAGGATAGGTTAAGATAAATTAGATTAGATCTGGGGAATTTTTCCTAAATCTAGGAAAATTCCTCTAGATTTTTCAAAGGCCATATATCACTCATATGCCTCCCCCCAAAAGAACAGCCGATTCCCCACGGTCCCCCAAGCTTGTTGGGGGGGTTGGTGGGGTGTGGGTAGAGATAGGGAATATTGGCATAAAGTATAAATTTACCAGGTAACCTAACTAGGTAATTCTGGAGAATAAGTCCGTCACCCCGATTCCCCACCAAACCCCCCTATCCCTTTAAACAAGCTTGGAGGAGCCTGGGGAATCGGGGGTTTTGGGGGGGGATGAAAAATAAGCGAAATATGGGCCTTCAAAATTGAAAAAATTTCGAAATTCAAAAAATTCGAAATTTCCTAATCTAACAATCTAGCAGGGGGGGGGCGCATCCCTCCCTGCTAACCTAACCTGAATCTAACCTAACCTAACCTGCACCACCCCCGCTAGCACATTAACCTAACCTAACCTAGCAGAAGGAGCTGCGTCCCCCCCCTGGAACCCCCGCTAGGACATTAACCTAACCTAAGAAAGGACCTCCAAAATTATATCGTTATGACTTACCGGTGTTGTGTGGTTATTGTTAAGGCGATGGAGGTGGATAGAGGTTAGCGTATATCTACACGGCACTCCTTCCCGCACTTTTCACAAAGTTTCTTTTCAGGCACTAAACCATGTCTCTTTAACAGTTTGAGTAACTATTCACAGTCCTTGAAATATGTTCCACAAAAATCACCATTGGACAAATAACATCCTTCACAAGAAACGGGAAGATGTTCGTCACGTCTTACTGCGTTGATAGCCATATCAACAACTGACATGAGCCTGTATAGGAACACCTGACCTGTCCCTAAAACAAAACAAAACCGTAACTGAGCCTAGTGTGGAAGGCTGTGATTGGTAGCGGCACGAATAGCACTGACGGGCGGCACCACGATTGGTGAGTTCAATTCTATAGATATCATGAAATTCTTATATGCCATTACCTCCAAATCACAGTCATAAACAAAAGAAAATCAGTTCAGTGTTTACTTTACAAAGGGAGGGAGCTCGCTGGACTTAGAAACTGTTGAGTGTCGCCACACTTTCGAGTGCTAGCCTCTATCATTCATCCATTTGCCACACCATTCAGCCCCAACAGCAGCACCATCCACTCATACCCAGTCCTTTCACCCACCACATTGATTCCATGCCCTAATTCGTTCAGAAACACTCATCATATCTGCACGTGCTCTCTCATACCTCTTGCATTCTAACATCAGATGCACCACAGTCTCATCCACACCCCTGTCACACATTTCACACTCTTTCCTCCTATCCTCTGACCATCTATAGGTCCTATCATTCACTTCCATACACTGCGCTCTCACTCTGAACAGAAGGTCACCCCCCAGGCTACCATCATACCAAACTTCATGCTTTGGGGCCTCTTTCTCCCTATACCACCTTAGAGTTCCCTTTCTATCCATCCTATTTTTCCACTCGCTAAGTCCATCCGCTTTCACTGCCATATCTATCTCCCTTTTCCATTTTCTCTCATCCCACTCCGCCCCCTCTCTGTTTCTGTCTGTCATTCTCCATTCAACAACATTCTGTCTATCCTCAAAAGGTCTGTGCACCCTCCTAACTAACATACTACTCTTGTCTATCATTTTTCCCACATTTCTTTCCCCATTTGCTATCTCCTAGAGTCCACAAGTATATTTTTCTTGCTAGTCTTGTTTCATTCATTTTCTCTAATCTCACTTTATATCTCAGTGTTGCTTTCGTCTGCCTTTCCCTAAAAGTGCTCCACCCCATATCCCCTCTCAGTGCTTCCACTGCTGCATACCTAGGTGCATTCAGAGCCATTCTAGCTACCTTGTTTTGTCCCATCTCTAACTTTTCTATCTCTCTCTCTCATTCCAAGCCATTACATCCATACCATACATGATACTTGGGACAGCCACACTCTTCCACACTTTCCTCAGTACCTCATACGTGCATGCTCTCATTCTTGCTGCACTCCCTAGGCGACCTACCCATTGATTCGTCATACTTATTTTTTCATTCTTTGCTCTCTCACATCCATCTGTACTCATCCACACTCCTAAGTACTTGTATTCTTTAGTCTGTTGCAACACCTTTTCATCTAACCTCCAGGTAGTATTACACTCATTCTCTGACCTATTGACTACCATTATCTTACTCTTCTCACTACTAAATCTCAGTCAAAAGTCTCTTCCATACCCTCCTATCACCTCTAAAACACTTTGTAATTCTTCTGCCAACTCATTCATAACAACCACATCATCCGCATACAGTAATATGCATATCTTGTCCTCTCCAACTTTCACTCCCACATTCCTTCTTCTTATCCTGGCAGCTAGCTCTTCAGTATATAAACTAAATAGGGTTGGTGAGAGGATACATCCTTATCTAACACCTCTTTCACTCTTCACCCAGTCTGTCTCAAGGTTACCAAATCTATACTTAGCTCTCGTACCAACATACATACTTCTAACTATGTTTACTATCTTCTCACTTAACCCAATCTTCTCTAAAACATTACATAACCTACTTTTGTTGACTCTATCATATGCTTTCTCTATATCTAGGAAGCACACATACAATTTTCTATCCTCTTTCTTTTTTCTGTCAATCAGTTCATTCACAACAAACATATTATCTTCCGCTCATCTGTCTACACCAAGGATCCTCCTTGGTCTACACGGAACCCATTTTGTTCTTCACCTAACACCCTAACCCTCTCAACCCACTTACACAACCTTTCATTCAGCACAGCACTAAACACTTTCCTTACTGTATTCCCAGCGATAATGGCCTATAGTTCTTAATCTCACTCTTACTCTTATGACCTCCTTTATGAATAAGTGTCACACTGCATTCATTCCAGTCACTCGGCACTCGCTCCTCTTCCCACACTCTGTTAAACAAGTCAATCATCCAGTCAACCACCACTTTCCCTCCATTTTTATACAACTCATAAGGGATATCATATAATCCTGCAGCCTTTCCATTCCTCTGTTTCTTTACACACTTCTCAACCTCTTCCCTACTAATCCTTTCATTCAGCTCATTCGCATCTTTCCTTTCCAGAGACACACATCCTTCTCTGACATCAAGGGCTTCTCCTACCCCTTCTATTTCTTCCCAAAACCTTTTAACTGCCTCCTTCATTTTTTCTTTTTCTGTGATAACTTCACCATTCACTTTCAGACTTTCCACACTCTCACTTCCAGACATTTTCTCACCTCTCAGAAATCTATACCATTCACGACTACCCTCCTGTCCTTTCTCTTTCAGGGTCTGGATCACACTCTTTTCACTCTTACCTTTGGCACTCATTATCTTTTTCTTTGTCAGTCGCTGTTGATTCACATATGCTTCCCATGCATTCTGATACTCATTCTCAGCTTCATCACTTTCACGCCTCTTTTTTCTCAACCGCCTACAGTGTTTATTCAGTCTCTTTCGTTACCTTCTAGCATTGCTAATATCTTCATTCCACCAAAACTTACTCGTTCTCCTTCTACCACTGATTCTCACTGTCCCTATTTGTCTCTCGGCAGCACCTCTTACATTCTCTAACAGCTTTTTATTCATATCATCCACATCATGCATACTCTCAATCTCTTAGTCTCTTTCACTTAGATCCACCTGGAAGTTCTCTCATCCCACATCCCTCAGTCTCCACTTTTTCTTAGTGTTCTTTCTTTCCTTCTTATTCCTTCCACTCAGCATACATTCCACTACAAGCATATTGTGGTCTGACACAATGTCAATCATACCGTCTTCATCTATCCACATACGTGATACACTCTCTCGCATTCTTCCATTCACCAGCATGTAGTCAATTGCAGACTCCTGGTTTCTTGCATTCCATGTCACACGCCCCTCTGCTAGGGTCTCATTCAGGTTTTCCAGGTTCATCTCACTCACAAACTCTACCATCATCTCACCATTCCCATTCACCCGTTCACCTAGCATACCTGTGTGGCCATTCATGTCTCCCATAATAAGCACTCTCTCACCTGCATTCTCTCTCACCAACTTTCTCAAAATACTATACTTTCTACTGTTCTCTCTGTGAGCTCTTTCACTCTGAACTGTCATATACACCACGGCAATTATCATTCTTTCAGGCTTTCTACAACGGTTCATGCATTCCACTGACTAGTGGCCCACTAGTGGGCCACTAGTCAGCCACTGGTGGTGCTGATCCAGTGCAGCCCTGCCGTATTCCATTTGTGATGTTTAGTTCTATTTCTCTTTCGCTGTCTATCTTTATTCTGGTTTTGTCCTTGCTGTAGATCTCCTTTATGCATTCAATTATATTGCTGTTGACCTTATATTCTATCATGACCTGAATCGGCTTCTCCCTGCTTACATAGTCAAAAACCTTTTTGAAGTCTACTGCTGCTATGTAGAGTTGCTTTCTTCGTTCATAAGTTTGCCTTATGCAGTACTGGAGTAAGTACAAATTATCTTCAATTCGCTTCCCGGTGGTAAATCCTGATTGTTCTTCTTTTTCCTCTTCATTCATCTTCAGGTGTGTGTTAATTTTTTCTCTCATTATCCTCATAAATATTTTGTATGACATGTTGGTTAGCGAGATTGGTCTTAGATCTTTGGCCTCTGGGGTCTTTACTTTTAGTATCATGATTGTGTTTGATTCTGTCCAGTTCTCCGGTATCTCCCCACTTTCCAGTATCTTATTTAGGCTTATTTTCAATGCCTCCAAACACTTGTCATTTCCTTGGAATGCTTTAAAATATTCTGGCTTTAGATTATCTGGCCCGGCTGCTTTCCCTACCTTCATTGATTTTAAACTATTTTTTATCTCTGTTATTGATATTTTTTGATGCTCCATTTGGTGCAAAAAGTTTCTACCCTCCCCACTGCATCCATATGTTCTCTGAGCAGCATAGGTACTTCCATCCTGTCTTGTCCATTCAATGTGATTGTGTTCTCCTCTTTCAAGCCATTTTCGTTTTATTTTCTCTTATCTTCATTCCATACATTTGGAATGTTGTTAGCTTCTTTTTGGTATATTCCTTTCCAAAATTTCATCAATTCTTCCTCCTTCTCTTCCTCTTGTAGTCTTTTTCCGTCTTTGTGTAATTCTACACTGTCTTTCTTTTTTATTTCTTGTCCCCTCAGCTTCTTAATGTTATCACATAGTTATTTCCTTGATCTTTCCCTTGTTTTATTTCCTTTGTTATTTTTTTTTCGTGTAAATATATTTATTTATATTCTTATTTTATCTTGGACATTCCTTTTTTGCTTTTCGTATTCTTTCTTCCATCTTTCGCTATCTTGATCTTCTTCTTCTGTGACCTCTTCTGCTCTATGTCACGTCCGCCATCTTAGTCTTCTTCTGTGACCTGTTCTGTGATGTTATATCAAGTTATTACGCTTAATAGGCACTGTTTTCTCTATCTTTCCACTATACATGTTGAAGAATAACGTGTTACTGCTCTTCCTTCCCTCAAATAGACTTAGATAGAAAGGAAAAAGGTGTATATCCCTAGTGCTATTGTACCGAGTGCCACTGGCCAACTATTATTACGGTGATTCCTTTACGGAATCACAGGTTAAATCCTCGTATTCATAACACTCGTTCAACAGTTAAACACCTTGTTATCGTTAGAGTAGGGACAACTAGATATGAGGGATGATGGGAAAACTCGTGACGTCACTGAAAGAGAGTGGTACCGGTCTGGACGGGAGGTCAGTTTAACGCTCATCATCAGCAATGGGGCAGTAAGAGGTCAAGTGTACGTGGGGAACAGATTGTTAACATTCTCCTACAGACAAACCTGTCTTCTGAACAATGGTTGTGCGACTCGTGTAGACGATCGGACAGGTAACGCGACTGCCATTGACTTGTCATTGGCCTCGCCAAATATGTTCTCTGACTTCTCTTGGGAGGTCAGCGATGACGCACACGGAAGTGACCACCTACCAATCTGCATTTCTTACGCACGCGACGTTGCCACTATCCCTCCTCCACCTAAATTTAATTTTAAGAAAGCAGATTGGGCAACCTTCCGTGTGATCGCCGATATGGATATATCTGGCGAGGACACTGACACAATGGTTAGCAACGCAACACAATCCATTTTACACGCCACTGAGGCATGTATTCCGAAAACTTCTACAATTCACACAAAGCATGGAGTTCCATGGTGGATAACGGATTGCCGACAAGCACTTCGTGAGCGTAATAGGCGATACAGGTATTTCAGCCAGCAGCCCAGTCAAGCTAATTTCATAGCCTATAAAAAGGAAAGGGCTCAGGCAAGGAAAGTCATCCTTCAAGCTAAGAGGGGCTCTTTCAGAGAGTTCACATCATCGGTAAGCCGTACAATCCCGCAAGGACAGATATGGAACACAGTCCATGTCCTTAGCGGGAAAAAAACAACCACTCCGATAACCACACTCATCACCAACAGGGATGTTTCAGACACCCCCCCAGCTATTGCCAATGTACTAGCCCGGCAATTTGAACAGGCGAGTAGCTCCGCCTCGTTCCACCCTGCCTTCCTTCCCCGGAAGGAGGCAGCAGAACAAACAGTCCCAAACTTTGCCACAGGAAGCGTAAACACTGATTACAACTCAGAGTTTACGCCGGATGAACTCCTCCTTGCCCTGAAATCCTGTAAAGGCTCCAGTCCTGGTCCAGATCAAATATCATACAGCATGCTCCAACATCTCGGCCCTAGTTCACTTACTAAATTACTCTCCCTTTATAATAGAATCTGGACCACTCACACCTTCTCCCAATCTTGGCACTTTGCTCACGTTATCCCAATACCCAAAAAGACTGGTCGCCTTACGGACCCCAGTGCGTTTCGCCCTATTGCGCTCACGAGCTGTCTCTGTAAGGTCATGGAACGCATGATTAACAAAAGGCTATTTTTTGTTTTAGAAGCAAAAGGTGTGTTAAGTGGTCAACAATCGGGTTTTCGTAAATACCGAAGCACGATGGACCATTTAATGCACCTGGAGCATTTCATTTCAGAGGCTTTCGCCCAAAAAGAATTCATGATAGGAGTGTTCTTGGACATTCACAAAGCCTTCGACATGACATGGCGACACGGTATCCTCATGAAACTCCATGCTCACGGTTTAAGAGGAAACTTGCCTATTTTTGTTTATAATTTCTTACAGGACAGAACTTTCTCTGTCAAGCTTCCCGGTAACGTATTCTCGGACATTTATGTCCAGGAAAATGGGGTGCCACAGGGTAGTGTTCTTAGTCCTACTTTATTTTGTGTTATGATTAATGATATTCTGTCATCAACTCCTGTCCCAAGAAATCTTAAATACTCGCTCTATGCTGACGACTGTGCGTTATGGCATTCGTCGCCAAATGCGCAGTTCTCGGCTGGACGGATTCAAATTGCTCTTGACTCCGTCCAACAGTGGGCCTCTCTGTGGGGATTTAAGTTTTCTGTTCCAAAGTATATCGGTGTAGTTTTCACTCAACGTAAAATTCCCGCTTTGCATATTTCTCTTCAAGGTCAGCCGATACCGTTTCAAAATTCAGTTAAGTTCTTGGGTCTGCATTTTGACAGCAGACTCAATTGGAAAACACACATAAATAATTTACTAGTTCGTTGCCATAAAAAAGTCAATGTCCTAAAATACCTATCAGGTACTTCTTGGGGAGCAGACAGAAAATCTTTATTAATGGTGTACAAGTCCTTAATTCGTTCTCACTTAGACTATGGTTCACCGGTGTATGGGTCTGCGTCGAACGCAACACTGAGGATGTATTTCAGAATACATGTCTGCGAATGTGCCTTGGAGTCCTACGGTGTACACGCGTGGGGCGTTTGGAGGTTGAGGCCAATATACCACCACTAAGTGTGCGACGGGACGGCCTATTACTGGCATACGGTCCGGAAGACTCCACTCGGTCTCATGGCAGCTACTGTAATTAGCCTGTTCGCAGCTAGGGTCGTAGACACCTATCAACGCTAGAATTTTTAATTTTCTCCGCTTCTCCGGGGCAAAGGGGTGACTTAGTTAATTTAGAAGCCGATCTGCAGAAAAAATACGACATGAATTACTGCACATGTGTATTTAAAATTAAAATCATAACCTTAATGTTATTATCCTTACTTACTGGTGCATAATAAGGCTTTGTTAATTGTATTATAAGATAAAGCTACAATTAGGTAATTATTATTTTTTCAGTATGTATGAGCAGTAAAAATAAAAGGATGTTGATTTCGGCTTATACATTTTATCTGAGTGTGTTAAAAATATTGGAAATCACTGTCACGTCTTATATACGAAGGTGATCAGTGAAGAAAACAAAAACAGCACCGCTGCCAGACGTACGACGTAGTATACTAAGCGCCGTTAAAAAGACTGGTATTTATCACTATGGAGACATTTTACTTCTAATAAACCCTTGCCACAGCATTTGCAGCTGACAATGCCATTAGGAGTTGCTCTGAGTAGCCTGCTGGTGTTTGTTGTGGTTTGCTGCCAGTAGCCGAGGATGTAGTTGTCGTACTGGAAAAAATTAAGTCTGCGACACAAAATTATATTTTCTATACATTACATGGATTTCCCTATTGTTTGGTACATTCAAATAAAAGTATGTATCGGTATATGCCCATTGAGATTAGTAGAAAATGACAAATTGCTTGCCTTGATACAAATATAAGCTGTCTTAAAAATATCATATGAAATTATGAATAGAGGCTTAAACGATGTTATATGCTGTCGGACATCATGAGCTTAATAGACTTAAATTTCATACGCATTAATGTGCAATAATACACCTGTGTAAGCTTGTAAAACTTGCTCCAAAAAGTATTTATTTTCCGGCAAAAATTACAAAATCTGGCGCTGTCTGGTATCAAAATGCTCACTGCGAACAGGCTAATTAAGCAGCACCACCATCTCCACACTGGTCGACACCATCCATTAGCTGTCCGCCTTCACACTTTATGCCAGAAGTGTGAAGTGGACCTTGACGGTGTTGACCAGCTTGTGCAACAAACAAAAGCCCCTTGGGAGCCCAATGCCAACATTAATACAAAATGGCTACCCAACCACAAGCCTGCCATGACCGAAGTGGAGATAGGCTATCACTTCCGGGCTCTCGTCACTAGCCTCCCTCCCTCCCTCCACCTGTACACTGATGGCTCCAAGTCGAGTGAATGTGTGGGTGCTAGTGTTTGGTCGCGTGAATGTGCCTTCAGGTTCCGACTACCTTCCCATACATCGGTGTTTTCCTCAGAACTTTTTGCGATTGATAAAGCCGTAGAATATGCACTAAATTCAAATTATAACGTAATTGTCATTTTCACGGACTCTATGTCAGCCCTTCAGGCGATAGAGTCAGGGCGCACGGATGCCAATGAAATCCAAGGCAACATCATTAATAAGCTAAATTCACGCCGTAAGTCTTTCTCTTTGTTTTGGGTGCCTGGTCATTCGCGTATTTACGGGAATGAGCAGGCTGACATGCTGGCTAGTCCGCTGCAGAGCTCGAGGGAGCGTGGAACCTCCGTCGCGATCTGCAGTCATGTCTCTCGGCTGCAAAATCATCAGTTTACCTCCTGTGGCAAAGTCACTGGGACAACCTCCATCTTTCCACTGTAAAACCCATCCTAGGCGAGTGGGCTTCCTCCAACCGCCCCACAAGGCGTCAGGAGGTGGTCCTCGCACGCCTCAGGATGGACTGCACCCTAGCCACCCACATGCTCCCCTACATCGCCCACGCCTTTCCACCCCAATGCATCACCTGCCATACTACCCTCTCTATCGACCACATCCTGCTTCACTGTGTGCGTTATCGGGAGGCGCGACGGTCCCTCGCAGCCTGCTGTGAGGCCCGCTGCCTTCCGATGACGCAGACCACCCTTCTGGGTGACCAGCATCCAGATGTGGTCGATAACCTGATGATTTTCCTGGCCGAGACCAATTTAATTAAAGAGTTATGACTTACTTGTATATTCCAATGCTTTTTATTATTGTACCGCCTTGTATATACTGCACTTTCTCTTATTAATATGTTTTGATATGAATGATTATGTGTCTGGCGTGAATGTCAATTACTATTCCCCATGTTTATTGTAAATACGTATTCGTACGTATCCTACCCCATTGTATGTATGTATCATTATTGTCCCCCACCTCCCCTGACTAATGACTTTAGTTTTTGCCTTAGGTTCAGGCTCCCAGGTATGAATATGTGTGCATGATGCGTGACTGAAATTGTATGAATGTATTTTCAATTTTTATGTATAGAAATATAAAATGAATAAAAAACAAATAATTAAATAAATTAAAGTGAACAAAATTAAATAAATAAATGAATCAATCAATCAATCAATCAATCAATAAATAAATAAATAAATATAAATAAATATAAATAAAATAATTTTAAAATAAAAACAAGTAAAAACTTAGTCATATGACCTAATAGCCTATGTCATGGCTGATGGCAAAAAAAAAAAAAAAAAAAAAAAAAAAAAAAAAAAAAAGGTCAGTCACTACTCACTAGTGTTCCGTGACTCCGCTCCAGTCAGGTAAGAAACTTGTGGTCCTAGGAACTTGCCAAACACTTGAGAAAAACCATCGTGTTAATATTAATGACTAATGTAATACTGTCCTCCCGGCTATAGCTCCCGAGGAGGATCAGCGAGCCCACAAACTCTGAGAAAAGATGCCAGATTCACCAACTAAGATAATATGATCACGAAAAGTTGGTCAACTAGATAGAAAAAATTAGGCATATTCCTGTTCCCTTAAAACAAAGTAATGCAATATTGAAACAGTTTTCTTCTTTACGTGTATTGTATAGAGGCCCAGTTATGGAAAAAATTGCATACATTCACTGATGATCTCCACTAAGGGACAAATTTTATTCTACCCTTTTCCAATCAACGAAGCTTATTATACTAGTCGTTTCTAGCATTTAAATATAACAAAACAACAAACAGCTAATAATCAAAGACTATAGTGGCTCCTTCATTCTTATTAAATATTAATAGTGTCACGAAGTGACTTAAGACATTAATGGAGTCATGGTTATTTTTGTGTGTATGCCAGCGTTTTTGATGTGTGATGTGTGGAACAGGGGTTGAGTGAGGTGAAGGGGGGGGAAGCGGCTTAAGAAAAAGTGACCGCGATGTGACCTTTTTCGACCTTTCATAGCCCAGAACCACATCTTGTAGAGGAAAACGGTGTTGCATGGCATGGTTACATATTTTTTGTTAATTTTGTTAGGTTAAGCTTAGTTTCATAAATATACTGTTAAATTGTTGTGTAATAGTGGAAGAAGAAGATGTGGAGGTGGTAAATGCACTAAAAACTCTCGTGGGTCTTTTGTGGCGCATTGGAGAGTTGAGAAACTATATATTTCCATTATTAATTTTTATTTTGGGAACTGCTATTTTAATTTAAGGTTATTATATTTTTATTGTAATTTTAAGGATAGTTTATATAGCGTTACAACCCGTTCTATACTTTTTAGCTCTAACATTGTTGTTAAGAGAGCGAGCGTGTTGTAATTTCGGCTATATATTTGTATTTTCATCTGCTATGTTTTAATGTAAAGATAATGTTGCGTTAGATAAGTTAAAGAGTAGTTTCTTTTGTATAGGGTTTATTTCACGCCACGGGGCATGGGTAAGCGTGGCGTGGGTCGCGTCCCCCTATATATAAGGCCGGATGACCCAGCGCCGACACAGTATAGTTCAGGTCACCGAGCAGAGGGTACAGGTTGTGTCGGAGGTATGGCGTGAGTATTATTTCGTTTTAATTGGAGATTGAGAGTGAAGCCGGTGTTGTGTGTTTTTACCGTTTACTTTTCTTCTTACGTTACTGGGTTTTGATGTGGGTATTTGTTTGGGGTTGCTTCGCGCATTTTTAATTACCCATCATCTATTTTTCTTCCCTTGTTTGAGAGGGGGATTGTTTTAGTAACGTAAGGGAGTGAAATAAGTTTGGGTATTTGAGTATTTTTACTCTGGCTCGTCTCTCTCTCTCCAATTATAATATTTATTTCTTTGTGTGTGTTTGTTTTGTGTTTGGTTTATGTGTTGGGTTTTTGTGTTTGTGGTTGTGTTTATATTTCCCGACCCGTGTCTCAATCAATTAACTTAGGTGTTTGGTGTTTATGTGTTTGGTGTTTATTTGTTTTGTGTTTGTGTTATTGTGGTTTATTGTAGAATACTCGTGATCTTGTGTATTTTTGTATTTGTTTCCCTAATTACTTTCAATGTAATTAACTACCCTTCTGGTAGACAGATCATCTTTTGAATTAAATTTCCGTTGTGTATATAAATATTAACTTGTAAATAAATCTAGTGTAGTTTGTTTACTTGTGTTTTTTTTTAACTTTATTTCTGAAACCCCCCTTTTGAACCTGGTAATTAAGTTTCCTCCTCATTCATTTTAAATTAATTTGCCTTTAAAGTGTAACGTCAAGAACGAGAGGAGAAGGAAAAGCTTGTTGTTGGAGTGGGGGCATGACAGTGGCGACCTCGCCAGGATCACGAGTGACTACATAAGCCATTATTTTTGTGTTTATCGCGGTCTTTCGGCATCATGCGTATCGTGACTGACGAAGACGCGGCGAGTTTTGTGGGTAACCAGCCAACGCCCGAAGAGGTAGGCGGATTAACAGTACCTGAGTTACGGTTAATCGCTACCCATTTAGGGGCTACAGACTATTACCAACTGTTGAAAGCAGACCTTGTTAGCTTGGTGCTTCAACAGATCAGTTTGGTTGGGGTCGAGAGTGAATCTCTCCACTCAGAGACTGAAGGTAATAGGATGGACGAGGGGCTCAGGGAGCACCAGGTTGACCCAGAGATTAGGCGGCTGGAGCTGCAGTTGAGGCTTGCCGAAACTCAGGTGCGTTTAGCTGAGTTAGGGGCAGCTGAGAACAACGGCTCCAGTGTTCCTATGTTTGATTTGGGGAAGGCCATTAGGCTTATACCCACGTTTACTGAAGGAAGTGTAGACACCTTCTTCAGTAGTTTTGAGAGGCTTGCCATTCGTCTCTCATGGCCCAGAGATCAGTGGACCTTGCTCTTGCAGCAAAGCTTCAAGGGTAAGGCACTGAAAGCGTATATGGCGCTGAGTGATACGGACGCTTGCTCCTATGAAAAGGTTAAAAAGCAGGTCCTTCAGGTTTATTCTCTGGTGCCTGAGGCTTATAGGCAGAAGTTTAGGGCTCTGAGAAAGAACCCTGAACAAAGCCATTTGGAGTTGGCTAGGGCGAAGCGTGAGGCTTTTGTGAGTTGGTGCCGGTCGAAGAACGCAGAGTCCTATGACCAGCTAGTAGAGTTAGTTTTGATTGAGGCATTTGTACAGGTCGTGGACAGGGACGTAGCATCTCACTTGGCTCAGAGAAACATCACCACGGCAGAGGAAGCTGCTACCATAGCAGACAACTATGCCTTAGCCAAGAAAGACAGCTACATGTCTGGTTCCCGTCCAGGTGGTGGGGGATCCAGCTTCCCCCAACATAAAGGGAAGGGAGCGCACCAGCGCCCTCTTGACCCTCCCCCTCTTTGCAAGGGTATTTCGAAGCCCGCGTCGCCAGGTCGGCAGAGGGAAATATTTAATTGTTCGTTCTGTGGGAAGACCGGACATAAGGCAGACTATTGCTGGCGCAGGCTCCAGCCTAAGGAGCCGGCGAAGGCAGTGTTGGCCACTCAAAAGTCCCCGGAGGTGGAGACAATGACAGTGGGTTGTGTGCTCCCTACTCCAGGAGAGGGAGGACACTTCACTACTACTGGAGACAAGGCGATCCAGCCGGACGCTGGATATAAGGCTTTTGTTTCGAGGGGGTCTGTAACCGGTGGCGGGGTAACTCGTCCCGTGAATGTTCTCCGAGACTCGGGGGCTTTACAGACCTTACTTAGGGCAGGGGTGGTTACTGGAGGGAAGACAGGAGAATGGGTAATCTTGTCTTCCATTGGGGGCCGTAATTCGGCACCTTTGGTCAGGATCTTTTTAGATTCTGACTGTTTTAAGGGTGAGGCTCCAGTTGCGATTTTGCCTGAGTTGCCCGTAAAAGGGGTGGACATCATTTTAGGCAATGATTTGGCCGGGGAAAGAATGGGAGGAACCCCTCCTCTGGTCCTGCAGGAAGAGCCTAGTGCCTCCGCAGATTTGGAACAACTGGAGGCCAATATGCCCCAAGTTTTTCCCTTTTGTGCTGTGACACGCAGCATGAGTAACGCCGCCCAAACTCCAGAACCCCCAGTTTCCCAGAGTTCTACCCAAGGTAACGAGGTCGGGGACCTCAATATTTCATCCCTGTTTGCCGAGCCTCTTTCGGCCGGTCCTTGTTTGTCCTCAGGTAATGTGCGCCAGGGAACGGAGGCCTTGATCACCGCGCAGAGGGAGGACGAGAGTTTGACGACCATGATGGAGCAGGCGCTGACGCAGCAGAGGGATGTCGCGCCGACTACCATGTACTTCCTTAAAGAGGGGGTACTGTTTAGGAGGTGGCTGCCGCCCACCTTCCAGAAGGAGGATGCCGCGTGGGCCTCAGTGGAGAAACTGGTGGTGCCGGTCCAGTACCGTCAGGCCCTGCTGGAGGTGGCCCATGATGGACGTTTTGCCGGACATTTGGGGGTCAGGAAGACGCTCGGGAAGTTAACCCGTTTGTACTTCTGGCCAGGGATTCGGGCAGAGGTGGCCAGGCATTGCAAGGAGTGTCTGATCTGCCAACGCATGGGGAAGCCGAACCAGAAAATCAAACCGGTTCCTCTGGTCAAGGTTCCTCACCTGCTGGAACCATTTACCACCATCCAAGTGGACGTCGTTGGCCCACTAAAGAAAACCAAGAGAGGGAATGAGTATCTCCTCACCATGGTTGACGCAGCCTCGAGGTATGTTAACGCTGTACCTCTTAGAAGGATTACAGCGGAGGCAATTTGTAGAAATTTAACAATGTTTTTTTCTTTTTTCGGAGTCCCATGTAAGGTGCAGACAGATGGTGCTAGCTATTTTTGTGGTAGGATTTTTAATGATTTTTGTAAGTCTCTAGGAATTAAGCACTCCGTGAGCAGTCCTTACCACCCCCAGACTCAAGGTGTGGTGGAGCGTAGCCACCAAACTCTGAAAAGCATCCTGCACAAGTTTGCCCTTCAGTTTGATACTGACTGGGATGACAATCTTCCCTATGTCTTGTTTGTCTTGAGAGACTCCCCTTCAGAGAGTACTGGTTTCAGTCCTTTCGAATTAATATTTGCCCACCAGGTGAGAGGTCCTCTGACCCATATTAAGGAGTCGTTGTTGGGAGCAGACCAGAGAGAGTTCAGCTTGTTGGAGTGGATAGGAGGGGTTAGGCACAAGCTTTTACGTTGTTGGCAGTTGGCAGCCGAACATCTTGATGAGAGTCAAACCCGTGCTAAGCATTGGTTTGACAAGGGAAAGGGAGCAGTGCAACGGGAATTTTCTCCAGGCGACAGAGTCTTAGTACTCTTGCCGCATCGGGGGGATCCTTTTGAAGCCAAGTTTCAGGGACCGTTCGAGGTGCACAAGAAGGTGAGTGATACCAACTATGTGGTGTCTACCCCAGGTCGTCGTCGCCAGCAGCGTTTATGTCATGTAAACATGCTTAAGGGCTTTGTCGACTCTTCCTCGGGAGGCCTATCTGGCACTCCCGTTTGTCTCTCAGGTCCTTGCATACCTGTTGAGGAAGAGGAGGAGGAAACGGCCGTGGCCAGTACCTTGTCGACGTCCTCAGTAGGGGCGTGGCAGGAGAATGGGGCTGCGAGAGCCGCCTTGCAGGAGGAGCTGGACCATTTGACAGCGGAGCAGCGCTCCAGTGTGCTCGCTGTTTTGGACCAGTTCCCTGAGGTCTTTAAGGACAGCCCTGGGCGGACTACGAAAGTAGTCCATGACATAGACGTTGATGGAGCGAAGCCTGTTAAGCAGTCACCTTACCGAGTACACCCTCGACAGGTTCCGCTCATTCAAAAGGAGATTGACGCCATGTTGCATATGGGCTTTATACGCCCTGTTGTGTTACCCGTGTCTAAACCAGCTGAACTGTTTTTTTCTTTTGGCAATGCTCTCCACAACGCTAGTTTTGTTTTGTTCCTTCAGAACTTTATTAGTCCATTTTTTTTTTTGCACGTTGTCTCCAGCTAAAGAAAATGTGCGGTATCTTTCTCCCCCACCCATTTTCTTTTTTTTTTGGTAGGGAGGTCTTTAAGGACAGCCCTGGGCGGACTACGAAAGTAGTCCATGACATAGACGTTGATGGAGCGAAGCCTGTTAAGCAGTCACCTTACCGAGTACACCCTCGACAGGTTCCGCTCATTCAAAAGGAGATTGACGCCATGTTGCATATGGGCTTTATACGCCCTGTTGTGTTACCCGTGTCTAAACCAGCTGAACTGTTTTTTTCTTTTGGCAATGCTCTCCACAACGCTAGTTTTGTTTTGTTCCTTCAGAACTTTATTAGTCCATTTTTTTTTTTGCACGTTGTCTCCAGCTAAAGAAAATGTGCGGTATCTTTCTCCCCCACCCATTTTCTTTTTTTTTTGGTAGGGAGGACTGTCACGAAGTGACTTAAGACATTAATGGAGTCATGGTTATTTTTGTGTGTATGCCAGCGTTTTTGATGTGTGATGTGTGGAACAGGGGTAGAGTGAGGTGAAGGGGGGGGAAGCGGCTTAAGAAAAAGTGACCGCGATGTGACCTTTTTCGACCTTTCATGGCCCAGAACCACATCTTGTAGAGGAAAACGGTGTTGCATGGCATGGTTACATATTTTTTGTTAATTTTGTTAGGTTAAGCTTAGTTTCATAAATATACTGTTAAATTGTTGTGTAATAGTGGAAGAAGAAGATGTGGAGGTGGTAAATGCACTAAAAACTCTCGTGGGTCTTTTGTGGCGCATTGGAGAGTTGAGAAACTATATATTTCCATTATTAATTTTTATTTTGGGAACTGCTATTTTAATTTAAGGTTATTATATTTTTATTGTAATTTTAAGGATAGTTTATATAGCGTTACAACCCGTTCTATACTTTTTAGCTCTAACATTGTTGTTAAGAGAGCGAGCGTGTTGTAATTTCGGCTATATATTTGTATTTTCATCTGCTATGTTTTAATGTAAAGATAATGTTGCGTTAGATAAGTTAAAGAGTAGTTTCTTTTGTATAGGGTTTATTTCACGCCACGGGGCATGGGTAAGCGTGGCGTGGGTCGCGTCCCCCTATATATAAGGCCGGATGACCCAGCGCCGACACAGTATAGTTCAGGTCACCGAGCAGAGGGTACAGGTTGTGTCGGAGGTATGGCGTGAGTATTATTTCGTTTTAATTGGAGATTGAGAGTGAAGCCGGTGTTGTGTGTTTTTACCGTTTACTTTTCTTCTTACGTTACTGGGTTTTGATGTGGGTATTTGTTTGGGGTTGCTTCGCGCATTTTTAATTACCCATCATCTATTTTTCTTCCCTTGTTTGAGAGGGGTATTGTTTTAGTAACGTAAGGGAGTGAAATAAGTTTGGGTATTTGAGTATTTTTACTCTGGCTCGTCTCTCTCTCTCCAATTATAATATTTATTTCTTTGTGTGTGTTTGTTTTGTGTTTGGTTTATGTGTTGAGTTTTTGTGTTTGTGGTTGTGTTTATATTTCCCGACCCGTGTCTCAATCAATTAACTTAGGTGTTTGGTGTTTATGTGTTTGGTGTTTATTTGTTTTGTGTTTGTGTTATTGTGGTTTATTGTAGAATACTCGTGATCTTGTGTATTTTTGTATTTGTTTCCCTAATTACTTTCAATGTAATTAACTACCCTTCTGGTAGACAGATCATCTTTTGAATTAAATTTCCGTTGTGTATATAAATATTAACTTGTAAATAAATCTAGTGTAGTTTGTTTACTTGTGTTTTTTTTTAACTTTATTTCTGAAACCCCCCTTTTGAACCTGGTAATTAAGTTTCCTCCTCATTCATTTTAAATTAATTTGCCTTTAAAGTGTAACGTCAAGAACGAGAGGAGAAGGAAAAGCTTGTTGTTGGAGTGGGGGCATGACAATAGTTATTCTAAGATGGTTCAATAAACAATAACAAGTCACACGCGGTAGCCTCTGCCGCTGCTTCTCTCAAGTCTTCTCCCGTATCATAAGAACATTAGAACATAAGAAATGAGGAGACTGCAAGAGGCCAGTTAATGACCTACACGAGGCAGTTCCTTGTCCCCCACCCTTGGAATAATCCAATATTTAGCCATCCCACCTGTCATTCCTATCCATACTCTCATCCAACCGTCTTTTAAAGCTACCTATTGACTCAGCACTTACTACGTGTCTATCCAGCCTATTCCAATCATTCACCACTCTGTTAGTGAACCAATATCTACCTATGTCTGTCCTGAATCTAAGTTTTTCTAGCTTGTACCCATTTCCACATGTCCAATCCTGGCTACTAAATTCTAAAACCTGATCAATGTTTCCCTTATTAATTCCTTTTACCCATTTGAAAACCTCAATCATATCATATCATATTCTGCAGCTAAACATATTTAGGGTATGGTAATTGGAAGGATAGTTAGCTTTGTATGCCCACAACCCACCTACCTTTCTTCATATTAGATCTTTCTCATGTTACATGGTGTCGGCTGGTTTCTCTCCCACTATAAGTAACATACTGTACTAAATTTCCTCATTCACATGTCCTTATAATTGTCATAGGACAAAATAATAGTGTTTTCTATATTGTTGTCATAAGTAACTTCATGGCCTTTGAAGATCTTTTTTCATATTCTTTCCCACCTCAATTTTTTTGTTTCAGTCATTAGTTTTTTTCTCACTAATTATTATGTATGCAGGTGACTTTGTGAGTATCCTACATGCAACGGCTATATGCAATGAAAAGTGAAAAAGGTAATAAATGTAATTATAACTTACTTTCTTTTTATTTATGATTCCTAAAGAAAACAGTTCAAGTTCAAATATAGAAAAAAGTTCGTTATATTAATTATATACAATGCAGTGAAGTTCACATCACACACTGTCCAGTGAAATGTGTGAGTGGAGACATCACAAATATAACCTATATCTCATAATAGAATTTCTGCAGAAGTAGGGGAAAAGACTTCTTAAGCTTACAAGTAAAACTTTCCTCCGTAACTCATCTCAACGCCAACCTCCCAAGCCTAAATGAGTTTCACCAGGTGAAACAAAGTGATCCTAAAACATTATGCTTACAAAAATTTGAGCAATATCCATCAAGAAATACTAGTGCTATAGGGACACAAATAAAGAAAAATTGTTTGAGATAAGCATCACTGAATCAGAGACGAGTACTACTATTCTAAGAGTGGCGGCTGCAAATTACAGAAAACAGAAACAATCACCAACACTTGATACAGAAGAAGCCATAAATTAAATGTAATTCTATTACTTAAGATTTTAAAGTTTTTTATCACCAATGTTGAAGTCCCGGTCAACCATTACTGCATCCCCCTGTTCAATTTTTCCTAAAAGCTCCATTTCTGATATGTGCCGATCAGATGTATTACCTCCATATGGTTTTGAGACAAATGTGATTAGTCCTCTAGGAGTTACCCGTATCAGTACTTTGACAGTATTTTGATGTTTGTATTGAGAATATGTACTGGCTTGGGCAGAACAATTCTTTGGTTTAACCATAAAAAAATTCTGTGCAATCCAGGATTACTCTAGTGTCAGCATATTTGGATGGAAAACTTGCAAGCATTGTACTCTTGACTTGGTCGGCAGAAGGCCATATCAACCAGTCTTTCAGAATCTGATACAGTAGATTTATCCATGTGTTGATGATGCAGGTAACAGAGCTCTTTGATATTCCAAACCAGTCTGCCAAAATTCTCATTGTCATTCCTTCTCGAATATAAACAAGAGTTATTAAATATTCATCAAAGTGATCAATTATTTTAGTTCTGCCACCTGCTCCATTCTTGAGGTCATTAATTTTTGTAGATTTAGGGCCTCTCCAATATTCAATTTTGCTTACTCTTTTCTGAATAACTTCAAATATGGACAGTAAAATCTTTTTACAAGGCAGTCCAGTGTATAACCTTACACTGTTATCACTGGAAACAATCATATTCCTGGTCCTGACTCGTCGGTCTGCCATATCATCTTCCAACTGAAAAAAAGATATTCCTTAGTTGAAATACAAAAATATGCACTGATCACTTTCATTGTAAGACAGCCTTAATGTAACACATAAAGCGTGGGCGATGGTCAGGGATAACTTAAATGTTCAACAATGAAACCATATGTACAAGTAGTAGTCATGGTCTGCTTCCTCTGAGTAAACTTATACACTCAAAACAAAAGCAAAAGGAAGTGCTGCATTGTATCTTCTGTTTTCCAGAAGAATGTAACTATGCTGATCTATCAAGTATCATTTAGTTGCTGTACAATGCTGAATCCATGCTATAGGTATTTTTCATGACAATAAATCTGGGAGAGTTTCACGAACATGACTTTTACCCCTCTTGACTATTTATTCTAAGCCAGTGCTGCACAATATTCATTATTTGTCTGTAATATTAATATTAACCCTTGCATTAACATATTAATACCTCTGCTGCTTCAGTATCTTGACAAAATGCCTTTGACAGAACATACAAGGATATGAAATTCATCATGGGAAACAGACATTCTTACTAGAAAATTTTCCCCAAAGTTTTAAATAAAATCCCACTCACCATAACCTGTATAGCAGCATCCACTCGAGTAGTATCGATGCTGGATGTTGAATATGTATGATCCTCATGTGATGCTGCAAAGTTCTGGGTTTCAGGTTCATCTGTACGAAAATACATAAAAATGAATTGTTTGCTCATCGTAAAAAATAGCCTCTAAAGATGCTTCATAGTGGAAAACTTGTACTATAAGACATATGAAAGATATTTAAGCAAATAAATATGGCAATGCACTTTATGATTGAGCGCTGCTTTCAATACAAATTAAAGTTTTTCCACGCAATATGCTGCTGTCATTAATTTTGACCCATATAAGTATTCAGAGAGCTAGAGAACATCGAATTCACACACAGTCATAAACTGCTTACTAGTCAAATAGAGTAATCACTATAAACCTACCAGTAATGGATGCTTGCTCATGAGTAACATTCTCGATCTCAACAACCATGTCAGTTTGAACTTCATGTTCTACATCCATGTAGAACATGTAGTGGGCAGTGGTGGGAACAGTAGCAGCTGGGGGGACTGGCGTGACGTTTGCTTCTGCATCAATGACTCGTGCATTGGGTTGGGCTCTTGTCTTACCCACACTCACTTTACTTCCCTTACTTGTCGTCTTCCACTGATTATAGCCAAACAGTTCTGGATCAGGGTGAGATGGTGATGGCCCGTTGCACCAGTTGATGAAATGTTTGGAGCAAAAAGCATGGTACTTTGTTGCTTTCCATGTGGGGCCTCTCTTGCATTTGTACTCCCAGTCTTCTACGAGCTGCGTCCTTTTTCCTGGGAAAGACACACCATCCTTTGACTGCTGGATCATTCTTTCGTGAAGAAGAAGTACAGTCAGCAACAGCACATGTGTAATTTGGCATAACAGTGATTCTGGCCTTGGACTCTTCTTCTTCTTCTTGGGAATTTGATGGGGCCGTGCAGGCTGTGGTGCCACAGCCTCTAGTGCCCCAAAAGTGCAGGTTGCAGATGAATGAGTGGATCAGATCCTGTTGAGTTGACCTGTCCTTTGGAGGAAGGTCCTGGTGTGTTTGAGTACTTTGAAGGCCAGGCCAGGATCTTGAGAGCCACCTAGGATGTCTGTTATTGTTGGTCTGCGGATGTGGAGAGACGACAGTGAGTGAAGGAGTGCCATGCGGTGGGAGTGGTGACGAGGACAGTGAAGTAGGAGGTGTTCTGGGGTGTCTGGTTGTGTAGGGCACCAAGGGCAGTGGGGGTCATCAGTCATGCCCAGCTTGTGTAGGTGGGAGTTTAGGCGGCTGTGTCCAACTCTGAGTCTGGTGACGGCAGTGTCAAGGGCACGGCTGGGGGAGTAGGTCCACCAGTGGTGTCGTGTGTCTTGTCTAATGCGTCCAAGTGAGGTGTACTGTAGGGCGTTAGTCAGGTCTGTGTCCCAGTGTAGTCTACAGGCTGTGTGGAGGTTAGTCAGTGAGTCAGTCTGGTCAGTGGGGAGGTGTATGGGGAAGGGGTGGGAGTGTGCTTCCGCTGCCGCTCTGTCGGCCACTGTATTACCCATGATGCCGACGTGTGAGGGGACCCACTGAAGGTGGATGGAGAAGCCAGAAGAGGACAGTTGGAGAAGAAAGTGGTGAATGGTGAAGCAGAGGGAGTGGTGTGTTTTAGGGCGGTGGCGCCGGATGAGTTGGAGGGCTGAGAGGGAGTCTGAGAAGAGAGTGACTGAGCAAGGGGAGGTGAGTGTGGTGGCAAACCTGAGGCCCTCTCTGATGGCGAAGAGTTCTGCTGTCAGAATGGAGGCAGAGGCCGGAAGCCTCCAGGCAGTGGCAGTGTTACGTACTGGGACATACATAGCAGCTCCAACAGAGGGAGGTGTTGGGAGGCGGGAGCCGTCAGTGTATATGTGGAGGGAGTTGTGGTAGTGAGTGTGCAGGAGGTTGTTGAAAATTATCCTGCCCTGCACCGGACAGTGTGCCTTTGACCATTGTGTGTCTGTGTGCAGTGTCAAGGATATTAAGGGGGAAAGGGGAAACCAAGGGCCCAAAGGGGAAGTCTTCTCGAGAGTGAGAAAGGAGGGGGGGGTCACCCGGAGGGAGGCAAAGAAGGAGAGGGCTCTTTCTACAAATGGTGTGTGGGCTTGATATGGTAGGGGGCCAAGAAGTGGTGCCCTACTCTGTCGGAGGAGGAGGGAGTGGAGGGCGTGGCAGCTAGGTGAGGATGCAAGTTTGGTGTAGGTGCGGACAAGGAGGGTGGAGCGTCGGTGTGACAGTGAGGATAGGGAGGATTCTGCCTGAAGGGCTGTGACTGGGGAGGACCTGAAAGCTCCCAGGGCTATACGCATGGCTGTGTTTTGTATGACATCCAGTTTATGGAGAAGTGAAGGTGAGGCCGCCCCATAAACCTCACATCCGTAGTCTAAGCGACTCCGGATATAGGTACAATAGAAACGAAGGAGGGTATGCCTGTCCGCACCCCACTTGACCCCTGCCAGGGACTTCATTAAATTTAGTCTTTTAAGACATGAGGTCACCAGGTAGTGTATGTGACGGCTCCAGGTTAGACGGGGGCCGTCCACTACTATACCTAGAAACTTATGTTGGGTTTTGAAGGGAATGGGTGAACCTTTGATGGTGACCACAGGTATGTTGGGTATTCGCCTTCTGGTGAAGCACAGAAGGCTAGACTTCTGGGCACTCACCGTTAGGCCCCAACATGATGTCCAAGAGTCTATGGCATCAAGCCCACGTTGAAGGTTAAGTTGAGCCTCCTGGATAGTGGAAGCAGAGGAAAGGAGGGAAATGTCATCAGCATATAAGAGTGCATGTGTGCATGGAGAAGAGGGAAAGTCTGAAAGTAAGACATTGAAAAGGAGAGGACTGAGAGGAGAACCCTGTGGGACACCTCTGGTGACTGGGTAAGACCTAGAGTAGGAGTTACCTATCACCAGAGAGAAGGACCTGGAAGACAGGAAGGACTGAACCCAATTGAGTGGGGAACCATTGAGTCCCAGGCGGGAAAGTTTTTCAATAATGGCATTATGTGAAGAGGAGTCAAAAGCTCCTTTGAGATCAAGAAAAGCTACCAGAGTGAATTGCTTGTGGTTAAATCCTTCCTGAATGTGGTGCTCTAGCTGGAGCAGGGCATCCAGGGTGCCCCGGTGAGGACGGAAGCCAAACATGTTAGGGGGAAGAAGGTGTTTGTGTTCCAACCACCATGTTAGTCTGTCATGCACTATGTGTTCTAATACCTTACTGAAGTTAGAGAGTAGACTGATGGGCCTGTAGGAGGAAGCCTCCGACGGGTCCTTGCCAGGTTTGAGAATAGGAATTGTGATGGCATTACGCCACACAGAAGGGAACGTGCCAGACTGCCAGCTGGCGTTGAACACGTTCAGGAGGAGGAAGATCAGAGGATCTGGGAGGCGGCGAAGAAACTCATTCGGGACATTGTCCGGCCCCGTCGCCTTCCCAGCAGACAGTGCTTGTAAAGCTGATGAAAGCTCCTGGGGAGTTATAGCTGTGCTAATTGTGTGGCCGTGTGAAGAAGGAGGTAACACAGGTGGAGGTATAGGGTCAGGGGAGCCGAGGACAGTGTGTATGTTGGAGGCAAGGCACTCGGCTTTTTGGACGTTGTTGACAAGGAGGACACCGTTACTAGTTAACGGGAAGGTAAGAGGGGGCTGAGGGTGAACCATCTTCCTGAAAAAAGACCAAGCCTGGGAGACTGAGGAAGAAAAGGACAGGGAGGCACAAAAGGAGGCCCACGCAGAACGTTTCTCATCAAGAATAACACGCTTGCACTGGGCCTCTAAAAGTCTGAAGCGACTGCGAAGGGGAGGGATGGGATTCTTACGCCACATGTCAAAGGCATGTCGTTTGGCCTGAAGGGCTGCTGCACACCTTCGGGACCACCAGGGGACCCGGAAGGAGCGGGAGGGACGGGAAGTGACGAGGTGAAAGTGGTGGGACCCTACATCCACCAAGGTGTCTGTAAGGTATTGAATTTGACTTTGTGAAGGGAGGATGGTGGGAGGAGTTTTTGAATTAATCTCTTTTTGAAAAGAGCCCCAGTCTCCCTTTTTAAAGGACCAACGAGGTCTGCGTGATGAAGGGGGGGGGTGTTGGTATTGAAGGGAAGGAAATGACAACAGGAAGGTGGTCACTCCCCATGTAAGGGCCAGTTGTTATAGTGGTGAGGAGGAGAGGGCCATTCCCCAGGCAAAGGTCCAAGGTAGAGGGGTTCCCTGAAACTGGATTGGTCCTGGTAGGGAGGCCAGGTGGAGTAAGGAGAGAGAAAGTTGCACTGTCTGCCAGGAAGGTCGAGAGGGCCAGACCCGAACGGTTTCTTCGGCTCCTGGGGAGGGCTGGTTCCCAGAAGTCGTGATGGGCGTTAAAATCACCCATTATTAAGGCTGGGGAGGAAAGCTGTGAAAACAAATGCTGGAACTCCTGAAGGGAGATATCCAAGCATGGGTTGTAAATTAAAAGGATCTGAAGGGGCCCTGAGTTAAAGGTAATAGTCACCCCCAGGTACTCTAGTCTGCCCCCGGGGTAGGGAGTGATAGTGAGGAGGCTAGAAGAGAGGGATTGGTGGACAAGCAGTAGCAGGCCGCCTCCTCCTCCGCCTGCCCCCCTGTCCACTCTGTAAGAAGAATAGTTGGGGAAGGAAGGGGAGAATGCGTCAGTGAGCCACGTCTCACAGACACCAACAACAAGAGGTGAATAGGAAGACAGTGTGGTTTTAAAGACTGGAAGTTTCCAGTACAGGGACCGGGCATTCCAGAGTATGAAGTGAGAGGGGAGAACAGAATTCACTGCGTGAGTGATGTGAAGAATGAGAATAGTCCTGGCAAGCACTGGAGGAGGCTTTCTTGAAGGCTGTAACCTGTTAGGAGAAGATTGATAAATTTAAGTGCAAGTGGTGCTAATCCCATAATGAAGGCAGATAAGGAGAGACCCGAAGCATGCTGGGCCTGTGAAGGTGCCGTAGGAGGCTCAAGGCATGCACTGCCCTGTGAGGGCAGGGGCTGCTGGGCTGCTGGCTGTGTGGCATGGGGCTGGAGTTCAGGCTGGGGAGGTGTGGGTTGAGGTGGGGGAGGAATGGGTTGAAGTAGGCGAGGAGCAGTATGAGGTGGGATAGGAGTGGGTTGGGGTAGAGGGTGAGGTGGTAGGGGTGTGGGGAGAAGGAATACCTCCTGTAAACGGGTATCCCTCCTAGGAGAGCTGGGGCAAGAGGGGGGTTTTGGCCGACGCCTGGGAGAGCGACGGCCCCTCAGGGATTTGGGTGTTTGGGGTGTGCATAGGTTAGTGGATGGGCGTTGAGGGGTGGAGCAGTCCTGGGCAGCCAAAGGAATTATTGTGACCTTAGGGCTAAGTGGCTTGGGAGGGGCTGGTTGTGGGGCAGGTGCAGGTGGGGGTGCCTGAGGAGGTGTTGTATTCTCCTCTGGTGAGGAAGTTGGTCTGAAGGACCCTGGGCGGATGCCCCTCAGCTTATGCTTAACCTCCATTATAGTGTGGTCAGACTCATGTTGGAGCTGCTGTAGTTGCAGTGCCTGAAGGTATGCCGGGCACTGCCTGTAGGTGGGGTGGTGGTTGCCATCACAGAAAAGGCATGTTTCGGGCCGGGTACAAACCTCGGCATCATGGTAACCACTGCACCTCCCACAGCGGTTTTTGCCGTTGCAGGAGGCGTTGCCATGGCCAAACAGAAGGCAGCGGGTGCACCTGAGGACAGGGAGGGTATGGGGCCTAACACGGTACACTGCAGAGTTTAGGGCAATCCTATCAGGGAGGGCCCCTCTAAACTTAATACGAATGGCCATATTGGCCATCGTCTGCCCTTCCCTGACAAAAGCTGGGAGTCTAAAAACGTCTATGATTTGAGTTGGGGCATCGTCTAGTATGGTAAGGTTGGTGAGTATGTCCTGTGTGGCCATTTCGGGGGATACTGGGTATATCCTCCCAAACATGTAAGTGGGGTCATCGTCTGTCACAACCCAGCATTTAACAGACCACTCCCCCAGCGTGGTGACCGACTCAGGAGGTTGAGAGAGGTTTTCGAGGTTGGCTACCTCGAATTTTATGCCCCTGCCGCCACCAGTGATGGTTAGGGTCTTCTCAACATATTTTTTGCCAAATATGGAAGAGTAGATAGCCGTGGCCACTTTACCAGGATGAATAAAGCATCTGTTCCCCTCAGCAGAGCGGATGATGATATATTTAGAGAAAGAGGGTTGCAGTGGTTGAGGTTGGCGTGGGGGCACAGCTCTAGCGTTAGGTGAGGGTGGCGAAGCAGCTACTTGGGCGAAGGAGCGATCATTGCATTTGGTAGACTTAGCTGTACGTTCGTTGGTCTCACCAGACGATGGAGAAAGAGAGCGAGTCCTTTTCAGGACCGTCGTGGTGGCGTCCATGTGGGCGGCGGCAGCTGCCGGTGGGTCACAGCCGTCGTCAGTCAGCATGAGTCCATTTGCCGTTCGTCGGCTGTCGATGCGGCGGGACTCGATACTGCAGTAAATCCTGCACTTGGGCACTTGTAGGTACCCACCGAAACGTAAATAAGGTTGGGGTGGCGTGTGTGGTTGCGGCTGAGAGAGGTAGGTCTGCACTCTACCGTGGTTCTAGCGCGTCTCCCCTTGGACTCTTGGTGGTGTAGCTGCCGCGCGCGTTTGTTTTGCTGAGATTTGAAGCAGTCGGTGTGTGACTGAGTTCGGTCGGATGTTCCGCCCCGGAACGATTTCGGTCGAGTATTTTCTTCTTTTTTGAGAATAATACTTCATGCAGTTTCCTTAGCAATTTACAGATGAAGCATTACAATCTTAGAAGACTGTTGAAAAATTGCCCCGACGAAATATGCAGCAAGATACATGTTAAAAAACATACCGCGCTGTGACACCCGATGAGAGTATTTTGCTTCAAGTAGTTAATTCAGAGCAAAAATTGTAATGAATGTTATCTGGACGATTAGTAGAACAACAGAGGAACCTTGTTTTTCAGAATGCAGATGCGGTGCATCAATATCTATCGCTAGAGGGATTTTAGAATAATGCGGCTCTTTGCTCAGGATCACAGTAGACCAACCTCTGAATTAAAATAGCCAGCGATCACTGGAAACTCGAGAATTTGTGTCCTCTACCGTCTTCTACCGTCAGGCTTCTGACGGAGTGCCAAAGACTACCTGGGAGGTCGGTGGTCGTATCATTTTGGACTTAAAATAAGTGGAAGAAACGTGAACACTTTCTATACTTATGTACGTAATTCGTGAATGCATAGTGGTTTTGGTGTTCAAGAAATTATACGTGTTAAAGACTTCTATATAATAAAAGAAGGGTCGGTGAGAGAAGGCTGGCCCCACGTGCACGGGTCGACCTTAGGTCAAATGTAAACAAACCGATCTGGAAGAAAGTGAAAGTTATCAGCCTTGAGATGAATTAAAAGTGCACACCGTCAAATAAGGGAGGTAACATAGCTGAATCAGGTAGACAAACAGACAATTAAATAAATAAGGGTGATAAACGGGCAGTGAAGAGAAATATGGTTGTGGAAATAACAGCAGACCATGAAATAGCGGGAGAGAAAGACTGCCGCCAGTGTAGAAACAAATTGTGAATGACAGAGATTTGGCCCTTCAGTGCGAAATATGTGAGGAATGGCTACATATAAAATGTCAAGGAATAAAAAAAAATTATACAATAGTCTGCGAGATGGGGAAGAAACGGTACACCAAGCTTTTGAAGACAAACTGGAGGACCCGAACATCCTCCCCCCTCCCCCCTCTCTCTCTCTCTCTCTCTCTCTCTCTCTCTCTCTCTCTCTCTCTCTCTTTTTTTTCTTTTTTTTTCTTCAGTGCTGCTGCCTCCATGTTTGACTTTAACTTACCTGGAGCCGGTGGAAGCCCACTTCAGCTGTGCCGTTAACAGGCAAAATTCTCCAAAGTATCCAAAGTAAGTAAGAACCTTAGACACCTTTATAAAAAAAAAAAGTAATCATTAGTCGTAGAATTTAGAGACAAACAGATAAAATAGACTGATAATAATAAATTGACTGATAATTAAGTGCCAAGATATAAGGATAATACTAGTGTACTTATCTGTGAAAGGACACAATATATAAGAACAAGCTGTCAGCAATCAGTAAGTGGAAAGGCTGAAAGGTCAACACCCTCCTATCCCTCTATGTGGTGGGTGAATCAGGAATGGAATGATGCAATCTCAGCCTTATACTCCTCTGAACACATGACAATCCAATGGTATGTATGAACCTTCCATTTTTAGGTATTTAGTGCATAATGCCTACATCTTTCACTACACCTATAGGAGTCAACACTCAGCTGGCACGTTATCTTCAAGTTATTTCAATAAATATCTCAGCCATGAACATGATAACAATAATCCAACATGCAGATTCCAACTAAAGCAACATTCTAACTCAATTGTTTTAAGGTCAATATAATATCACTTCATGGCCAGCTTAAGTCTCTCGGGAACCACCACTATTAATTACTACATCCACACCCTAATTTGCCCTCTCTTAAAAGTTTCCCTTAAATATTCTTTCCAGATTTAACAATGCAATAATATCAACAATGATTATAAGACGGGTAATAACTTTAGATTACAAGTATCATTATCTTTCAACTCTCAGTGTAATACTTCCCAGCAAACTGCAGCCACACATTGCTGGGTACTGAGTAGCATCTTTTCTCTAGACAGATACGCAATGTTTTTAAAGTCTTAAGGTCTAGTGAGAGGCAGAGAGCAAAGAGACCGACAGATACAGTAAGAAGATATATTTACATCTTGAGAGGCCTTGAGGAGGCATACTCTTGACTGCGTGTATGTTTATAAACTGTGTGTGTGTGTGTGTGTGTGTGTGTGTGTGTGTGTGTGTGTGTGTGTGTATGTGTGTGTGTGTGTGTGTGTGTGTTCTTACCTAATTGTTCTTACCTAATTGTATTCAGGAATGAGTCAAGCTCGTAATGTCCCGTCTTTTAATACTGTTTTATCATATTTTTCCTTGAATTTGTGAATGTTCTTGGCACACACTACTTCTTCTGGCAATACATTCCACTGGTCTATTGCTCTGTGTGGAAAGCTGAACTTTTTCACATCTTTCTTTAATCTTTTCTTATATAATTTTTTACTGTGTCCTCTTGAAGCTAATTGTGTAGGTATTATGTACTCATCGCTATCAATTTTCTCTTTTCCTTCGACACATTTATATAGCATAATCATATCGCCTCTTTTTCTTCTCTCCTCTAAAGTTGGTAATTGAAGTTTGTCCAGTCTTTCTTCATAGCTAAGGTCTCTCAGGCTAGGCACTCATCTTGTTGCTGCTCTTTGTACCTTCTCAATCTTCTTAACATGCTTTTTCAAGTGTGGACTCCATACTACTGCTGCATATTCAAGTGTTGGTCTTATGAATGATGTAATTATTTTCTTAACCATTTGCTCATCTATATATGCAAAGTCCACTCTCATATTTGCTAACAGGTTATATGTGTTCCTTACTTTATCATTTATATGGTCTTCAGGTGATAGTTTGTTGTTGATTATTACTCCTAAATCTTTCTCCTTATAGGATTCCTGTAGAATGTTGCTACCTAAGTGGTAGTCCCAGTCTGGCCTTGTTGCACTCTTTCCAAATTTTATTACATGACATTTTTCTGCATTGAATTCCATCTGCCATTTATGACTCCAGTCATATAATTTTGTTATATCGTTTTATAATTCCTTACATGAATTCTTATTCTTTATTGTTCTCTGTATTTTGGCATCATCAGCAAACATATTCAGTTAGCTCTCTGTTACAATATTTTCATTTATATAATTTATATATAACAGAAACATGATTGGTGCTAGCACTGAACCTTGTGGAACTCCACTTGTCATCTCTCTCCAGGACGAGTATTTTCCTCTTAGTATCGTCCTCATTTTCCTTTCTTTTAAAAAGTCTTGCATCCATTTCAGTAGGTACCCCTGGATACCTCCTTTGTATTCAAGTTTCCATATTAACCTTTTATGAGGAACTCTGTCAAAGGCTTTTTTGAAGTCTAAGTATATACTGTCTACCCATCCATCTCTTTCTTGTATTGTTTCTGCCACTCTGTCATAGTAACCTAAGAGCTTTGTTACACATGATTTTCCTTTTCTAAATCCATATTGTCTTTCTGATAGTAGTTCATGTTTTTCCAAGTGTTCTACCCATCTCTTTCTTATTAGTTTTTCTAATATTTTGCATACAACACTAGTAAGTGAGACTGGTCTGTAGTTCAATGGGCATTGTCTATTGCCTTTTTTTTTTTATACAGGGGGACTATGTTAGCTTTTTTCCATATTTCTGGCAATTAAATATTATTATTTAAATATATTATTAAATATATATTATTTGCAGTGGCTTGCTTAATTCTTCTGCGCATTCTTTTAACACCCAGTTTGAAATTTCATCTGGTCCATTTGCTTTTCGTGTATCTAAATTTTTCAGTTCTTCTTTAATTTCTCTCTTATTAAGCAAAATGTTTCCCAATTTATGTGGTACTGCTTGTGTAGTTTCATCCCCTTCAAATGGCCGTTCTTTGGTGAATACTGACTGGAAGCTATTATTTAAGACTTCACAAATTTCTTCCTCTTTGACATAATTTTTACCTTTATCTACTATGCTCTGTATCTTGTCTCTGACTTTACTTTGGTTTTTATATAGCTGTAGAAGAGTTTAGGATGATCCTTGCACACAGTGTGTGTTTGTGTGTGTGTGTGTGTGTGTGTGTGTGTGTGTGTGTGTGTCTGTGTGTGTGTGTGTGTGTGTGTGTGTGTATATGTGTGTGTGTGTGTGTGTGTATATGTGTGTGTGTGTGTGTGTGCGTGTGTGTGTGTGTGTGTGTGTGTGTGTGTGTGTGTGTGTGTGTGTGTGTGTGTATGTGTGTGTGTGTGTGTGTGTGTGTGTGTGTGTGTGTGTGTTTGCCTTTGCCCTATGTTGAGGTATTGAGCACATCTACATAGACAAATCATCACATCCACTATTAACACTCAATGCCTCCCATCTAGAGGACTAAGCCACACAAAGAAGGATAACATCTGCATAACAGTCACACTCACACCAAAACACACAGTAACAGTCACCTGAGGAGAAAAGTCAGCAAGATAGATAATAAAAAAAATAAATAAATGAAAATAAAAGATAAGGAAGACTAGCTATTTAGCATTTAAGACAAACCTCTCAGACTACAACTTGAAAAGAGGCAACTGTGATTAGCAAGCCTGGCTGGTGATGGACAATGTAAGACAATGTAAGACAATGTAAGAAAACACGGCTGAGGCGAAACTCAAGAAAGAGAGACAAAACGATGATGTGTTGATTATTTTTCTTCTACTGGAATCAATCTGGCGAAGAAGCTATACTGCGAGGTTGTCTATGTTTCACTCTTTGATTACCTAAATTTCCTCACGGAAGTTCATAATCAATTAACAAATAAAAAAATAAACTGCACCATATCAAAGACCCACTGGACTCTGCACTACATTACCAGAATTGTCGCAACACTCACTACGCATTTATCATTAACATACAAAAACTAAACGATACATGAGAAAAAACGTGAAGATATTAACAACAATCATTTACATTTACTCACTCACTTGCCTCATTTACTCACTCAGCAGCTGAACCAACAATAACACACTAAACCACCTTTCTTCACACTAAAACGCTACTGAAAAAATCTCAATGAGGAAACAAAAAGACAAAATTTTAATTATTATACAAGTACAAACGTGGGGTCCCAGATTGCAATGAATTTGAGAGCCAATGGTATGGATATCCTCATCTCACCTCACCACACTGCCTTAAACTTAAGACGAAACAATAAATATCAATGATGGTGAGGCCCTAGAGAACAACACGGCAGCACTTCTTATACCAAAGAAGACAGAGACCAAGTGAAAAACCAGTACACGACCTTTCACAGTTAATGAAGTGACAAGGCCAGAAGGACAAGATAAATACAGTGAAAGAGAGAGACACACACACACACACACACACACACACACACACACACACACACACACACACACACACACACACACACACACACACACACACACAAGGAAAGAAGAGTATTAGTCACTACAGAGAACAAGTCCCCACAACAAAAAATTAAAAAGAAACCTATTGGCACAGGTACATGAGTTAACAATCAGTTAGCAACCATTTCCCGGCTGTCTCCTTTCCCAGCACAGGTATCATAGATGAGGGTTTCTTCTAGTTAGTTAATGCCCAGTACAGGGAGGTGCAATGGTGGCTATGAACCTTAACAAATGGGGTGACTGTCATGTGAAGGCTAGACAAGGTTGTTCTAGTAAACCAATGCAAACACCCGCTAAGAACAAGTGTGGCAACCATAACACATGGCCTAACATCCCTCACTCACTCATTCACTCACTCACTCTCACTCATGCCACAGGGAACTAATGGACGCCTCATCTTCTCACTCATTCACCTGTTACATAATTAGGTCACCCAGCACCTATTCATTACCAAGATGACTTAATTACTGTATGTCTTAGTCACTGTTCAGAAGGATGATTTACAATGTGGGGTAGATGGGTGAATGAAGTGAGTGAGGGAATTTAGCCTCACAAGCTACCTTACAAATACTGCTGGACGCTTCCTTCCTTCCTCTCATGACCAGAGTCTTCACAACGCTCTGAGCAGATTAACTGACTGACTGATGGACTGACTCACCAGCCACTCAGCCTTGATGACAGGTCCCATGAAAAAGGAGGTGACATATGTCGCCTGATTCGGTATTTTGGTTAAAAAGAGTCTGGTATACTCTCCCTGGTTAGGGAGAGCCTCGCAGGGATTCCAGGGGACTGTACATACTAATAATGGCACAGGTAAAAATGACAGTAATAATGGCACAGGTAAAAATGACAGTAATAATGGCACAGGAAAAATGACACAATAATAATGGCACAGGTAAAAATGGCACAGTAATAATGGCACAGGTAAAAATGGCACAGTAATAATAGCACAGGTAATAATGGCACAGTAATAATGGCACAGGTAATAATGGCACAGTAATAATGGGACAGGTAATAATGGCACAGGTAAAAATGATACGGGTAAAAATGGCACAAATGGGAAAATAGGAAAAAATGGCACAAAGCAAAAACATACAGGGAAAAAAAAAGAAATGCACACGTTATCTATTTAGTAAATTCTGAAAAAAATATATAAATATCGAACCAGTAACTCTAATCAGAGGAAAGTTGACTCCTGTTTCAGTTGTCATTGTTTCTGTTACGAGTAATTCAATTGCGAGATTCTGGTTCAATTATTAATGGTTCAGTTGTCTGGAAACTCTGAACACAAATACCAAACCAGTAACACTCTAATCAGACGCCGGTTGACTCCTGGTTCAGTTGTCATTGGTTTTGTTGTCAGTGGTTCAATTGCGGGAACCCCCCCATGGGATCTACCTTGTCGTGGTGGGGGGGCTTGTGTGTCCGTCAGGACCAACAAGATGATCTCGACCGTAGGCTGGTGTGGGTCACCGGTGCCGCCCGCCAGGGGGATCGCCCGTTGTGGGCCGTCCTGTGTTGGCTGGAGGGTGCCTGGGCCGGTGGGCATCGAGGCCGAGGACTTTGCTCGCCGCTACGGGACAAACTTTCGGTGCCACAAGGGCTGCCTTTTAAAACGGGTAGCCCTGTGGGGGACGAGGTACCCCGTCCCTGGCGGCAGCGCTCGGCCCCTTTTGCCAATCCGGTAGGCGGTTTACCCGTGGCCCCCGATGCCATGATCATTAAAAAATAATAGTATATGGATAAATCAAATTTAAAAACTCCCCCTCGAGTGATATCTGACCAGTCCCTCGAGGCCTCTGCTGCTGGTCGCCCCCTATCTGACACCTCTGCTTGCCCAATGGACCTGATCTCGACCTCTCTACCTACTCCTCAGACCATTCCACCTTCTACTCTCCCTTGCACCCCTACCCCCTCCACAACTTTTCCATCCTATGCCCCACCTCCAACATCTCTCTCTCCTACTACCACCACCCCACCCCCCACAGGGTTCGGTCCTCATTACTCCTCACCCTCCTCTACCACTACCACAGCCTCTATTCGCACCCCTGTAGTCTCCTCACTTCACCTGCCCCCTGCTCCTCCTTCTACCGTCCCTATTTCCAGCACCCCTTCTATTACCTCTCTTCCCTCCCCTACGTCTACCACTCTCCCGACTCTCTCTTCCACTCCTACCACCCCTTCACCCTCCCTCCCCGTCATATCTACATCTTCCTATATTACCACCTTAGCCCCTTATGTTCCCTCTTCATCAAAGAAGACTACGGCACAGCCCCGGACTGGCTCCTCTCGTGGCGTGTCTCACCCATCTGCCTATGACCTCTTCTTCGCCCCTGCCCGCTGGGATCGTTTTTTCATTATTCCCCCCACCGCTCCCTTTGCTGAGAATACCCTCCTCTTCCAACGTTGCCTACAGGAACAAGTAGGCAAGGTTCATTTCCAAACCCGACCTGATCGTTCACGCCTGGTACGCGTGGAGTCTGAGGCTCAGTCTCAGGCCATGGCCAACTTATTGGCTCCATCCGGTACCCGCATCCATGCAACCCCTGACGACCGTCTAAACACATGCACTGGCACTGTCGTAATTTCACCACAAGACTGCCCAATATACGACAAGGAATGGTCAGACTGTCACACTGACCTATTAGATCTACTCAGCGAGTACGACGCTGTAACCGTTCGCTGCTATACCTTGTCCCCCCGAGGTCGCCAGAGAAACCCCACCAATGTTGCACGGATATCCTTTAAACGCCACGAACTCCCTACCCATGTCTACGTTGGGGGCGTCATGCTCCCAGTCCGGCCTTACGTTCCTCCACCTCGCCAGTGCCGAAACTGTTGGCGTTTTGGCCATCCAGAAAAACACTGCCGCTCCGATCTCCGCTGCCCTTTATGTGGCCTTACCCATACCCGCGATCAATGCCACAACACTACCCACCGCTGCTGCAATTGTGGCGGCCCCCATAATGTTCACTACCGCGGCTGCCCAACTTACAAGTTTGAGGCTGAAGTCGCTGGTATTCGCTTCCGTGACGGTCTCACATTACGTGAGGCTCGTCAGAAAGCCCGTCGCCTAGGCTTCACCCCTTCTCCTCACCATGTTGCTGCCTCCGCCTCTTCCCCTCACCTTCCAGCCACGTCCTCTTCTTCCCGCCCCGATCCTCGGCCTTCCACTCATTCCTCTCCTCTACCTCCTTCCTCCTCCCACTCTCCCTCCCACCCTCCATCCTCCATCTCCTGCTCTAATTCTTTTACTGTCCTTGACCCTGATACTCCTACCTCCATCACTGTCTGTACCCCTATCCCTTCCTCTCCACGCCCTCAACGCTTCCACTCCAACAAACGACAACACCACTTTGAAACTTTGGTCTCCTCTCCCCCACCAACCCCCTCTCCAGGTCCCGCCTTGATCTCTTCACCCCCTCTCCACCTTGCTAAAAAGACTCGCCCTGCACCTTCCTCGCCCGCTCCTTCCGAGGGTGATAACCTCGATGCCATCATCGAGTACATAAAGAACACGACTCCATTGTCCTCTCCTCCTTCTTCCTCATCTCCTCCCCCGGCTCCTCCTATCCAGGTCGTGGCCTCTATTCACCCACCCCCCAAGCACCTTCCTCCTACCCCGACTCCCCCTTCTCCACCTTCTCCCTCTGCTGTCTCCCCTCCTCAACCCCTCCTCCTGTCCACCTCCCCCCCCTCTGCACCCGGCGCTCCGCCATCTCCCCCTTCACCGCTTTACTCTCCCCTCCCCTCCCCGTCTTACCCCGCCTGCTCTTCGGTGCAGCCCCCTTCGTCTACCCCTTCCCCACCTTCCTCTACTACCCGATCTATCCTCTCTCTTCCCCTACCACCTGGCTACTCCCGCACCGATCTCCTCTCTCAATCTCCCCCCTCTCCCCATACCTCATCCGCTCCTGACCCTCTTCCTTCTTCCTTACCTCTTATGGATATGGACACCGGTACTTTACTCCCTGAGAACGCTCCTCCCTCACCTTCACCCATCCCGAGTCTTATCCCCTACTGATCATGTCTGTTCTTCAGTGGAATATTCGTGGTTTTCGTGCCCATCGACAGGATCTTCGTCAACTCATTTCCTCTTATGCCCCCATGGTCCTCTGCCTTCAGGAAACCTTCCTTACTAACCCGCCCACCCCTATTCCTCAGTACCGCTTTTTTTCCTCCCCACACTCTATCTCTTCTTCTGCTATCCTTCTTCACCAGTCTGTTGCTTCTACCCCTCTTCCTATCCCTACTACACTTCCCTGTACAGTCCTTCGTATCTACCTCCGCCGTTGGATGTCTCTCGTTTCCCTTTACCTTTCCCCTTCCCAGCCTCTTGATCTCGATGCCCTCCGCTTCCTTTTCTCTAACCTCCCTTCCCCCCTCCTTGTGGTTGGTGATTTTAATTGTCGCCACACCCTTTGGGGGGATTCTGTGGTCACCTCTCGTGGCCGCTCTCTCGACCACCTCCTTAAAGACTTTGACCTTACTATCCTTAATACTGCCGCCCCCACACACTTTGATCTCCGCACCCAGACTTTTTCCTGCCTCGACCTCGCCCTCTGTTCCCCTGACCTACTACTAGATCTCCACTGGTCGGTTCTTGACCACAATCCCTGTAGTGATCATTTCCCAGTTCTTCTTTCTCCTACTTCCTACATCCCTCTTCCCAGACCCCCTCGCTGGTGCTTTGGTAGAGCAGACTGGCGTGTTTTTGCCTCACTATCTGCCCTTCGCCTCTCCTCTTCTGATTTTTCCTCCTCTTCTGACATGTTGATCTACTTTATCACGTCTGTTCTCGCTGCTGCTTTTGTCTCCATCCCCCGGACTTCCCGCCCCTTTGCCTCCAAATGTGTTCCCTGGTGGAACCCTGCCTGCACTACTGCCTTTCGCTTGAAACGGGCGGCCTGGAGTAGTTACCGATGTAAACGGGACACTCCCGGCCAGCTCCCGGCCTTTGTTAACTTTAAACGTGCCTCGGCTAGGTTCCGCCGGACCACTAAATTGGCTCAGTCCAACAGTTGGCGTGCTTATGTGTCTACCTTGAATTCCTCTACCCCCATTGTTTCAGTCTGGCGACGTATTCATAAATTATCAGGTAAACACCCACCTTCCTATGCTCCTGTACTTCGTCTCCCCCAGGGTGATATTGCTGAACCCCTCCAGGTTGCCACAGAACTGGGCTCTTTTTTTAGCAGCGTCAGCAGTGGTTCCCATCTTCCTCCTGAGTTTGCTGCCCTTAAGGCGACACGTGAGCACACCCCTATTACCTTCACACTCTCTTCTAATACTTCATATAACACCCCCTTCTCCCCCTCTGAACTTACCTCTGCCTTGAAGTGCTGTCGTAACACCTCTGCGGGCCCTGATGGTGTTCACTATCAGATGCTCCGCCACCTTCCTACTGTCTCCCTGATCTTCTTACTTACCCTTTATAACCGCGTTTGGCTAACCGGGGATTTCCCACCCCAGTGGCGCGATGCACTTATACTCCCTTTTCTTAAGCCTAACAAGTCTGGTACTCTTCCCCAGGATTATAGACCCATTGCTCTGACTAGCTGTGTCTGCAAGCTACATGAGCGCATGATCAATCTCCGATTGATGTGGTACCTCGAGTCAAAGAACCTTCTCTCCCCCACTCAGTTTGGCTTTCGACGTGCCCGTGGTACAGTGGAACCCCTCGCCCGCTTACAAACATATATTACTTCTGCTTTTGCCCGACGAGAATCTGTCTTAGCTGTTTTCTTTGATCTCGAAAAAGCTTACGACACTACTTGGCGCCATCACATCCTTCACCAGCTGTCCTGTGTCGGTGTCTCTGGCAACATGGGGGTTTTCCTCCATAACTTCCTGCGAAACCGTTCCTTCCGCGTTAGGGTTGCTTCCTCTTGCTCCCCCTCCTTCTGTCAGTACGAGGGTGTGCCCCAGGGCTCGGTCCTGAGTACTACCCTCTTCCTCCTGGCCATTGACGGCATCGTTTCCACCCTCCCGCCTGGTGTCAGGTCCACTCTTTATGTAGACGATTTCGCCATTTATGCCTCGAGCAGCTCCTCCTCCCTTCTCCATCGCCTTCTTCAATCTGCTGTTACTGTCACCTCCTCTTGGGCCACCGACCATGGCTTCCACTTCTCTCCTACAAAGTCTTTCTCTATCTACTTTTCACGGTCCCGTACTGCTGGTCCTCCTCCCCTTCTTCTTTATGGCACCCCTCTTGAATATCGCACATCGGGCAAGTTTCTTGGTCTTATCTTCGACTCTCGCCTTACATGGCGCCAGCATGTCCTCTCTCTCAAGGATACCGCCTTTCGCCGCCTCCGCCTTCTACAAACCCTCTCCCATGTGTCTTGGGGTGCTGACCGCAAGACTCTGCTTTCGCTGCATACTGTACTGGTCCTTTCTGTCCTTGATTATGGCTGCCATGTTTATTCTTCCGCCTCCCCCTCCGTCCTCAGCCTCCTTGACCCTGTTCATCACCTTGGTCTCCGCCTCGCTCTTGGAGCTTTCCGATCCTCCCCTGTGGAGAGCTTATACACTGAAGCCGGCCTCCCTTCTCTTCCCCGTCGCCGGGCCCTCCTCTCCCTCCGCTGTTATGCCCGTTCCCTTCAATTTCCCTCCTCCGCTTTGCGTATCCCTCCTTCTCTCTCTGCAACCTTTGCCACTCGACCTCGCTTACCTGTTCCCTTCCCCACCCGTATGCGTGCCCTTCTGTCCCATCCTTCTTCCCCCTCCCTTAATCCGCTTCCATTCTCTGTTTCCTCTACTCCCCCCTGGCTCTCCCCTCACCTCTCCTTTTGCTCCTCTGTCTTCCCTATCTCCCCGAAATCTAATACCCCTTCCTGTGTCTTACGCTCCCATTTCTCGGCTCATTTTCCTACTCATTCTGGTAGCATACACGTTTATACAGATGGCTCCAAGTCTTCTACTGGCTCGGGCTGTGCTGTCCTGTTTCCTGACACTTATTTCCAATACCGCCTCCCTCTTGAAGCCAGTGTTCTTACTACTGAGCTGTTCGCGATTCTTTTTGCCCTCCGCCGCATCTTCCGCCTCACCACTTCTTCTTATACTATTTTTACCGACTCTCGGTCGTCCCTCTTCCTTTTATCTTCCTTTTCCTCTTCACACCCTCTTGTCCGCGACATCCAGGACTGGTTATTCCGCCTTTCTGTCCGTCACAAAACAGTTCGTTTTTGCTGGGTTCCCAGTCATGTTGGAATCCCTGGTAACGATACTGTTGACTCTCTGGCACATGACGCCCTCACCCTTCCTACCTTTTGCACTTCCTCCCTTCCTGTTTCTGATTACTTCCCAGTTTTTCGGACTTTCCTTTATACCCGCTGGCAATCTTTCTGGTCCACCCTTACCTCTAATAAACTCCACGCTGTCAAGCCCTTTGTTTCCCCTTGGTCCTACCCATCTCATCCTACTAGACGCTGGGAGACTGCCCTGGCCCGCTTACGAATTGGTCACACCAGACTCACCCATTCCTACCTGATGTCCCGTTCCCCTCCCCCCGTCTGCCCATCTTGTGGCGTCCTTTCCTCCCTTCCTCATCTCCTCCTTTCATGTCCCATCTTCGCAACCCCTCGTCTTGCAGCTTTCCCCCACCTTTCCTCCCTGCACCGTGCCCCTCGTCTTGCTGACATCCTCGCTGAGTCCCCTTCCTTTTCACTCCCTGCCCTTATATCCTTTCTTCGTACCACTAACATCCTACATCTAATCTAACCCATAGCCGACCCTACCCCCCACCTAGTCCTGCTACCTAACCCTGCTACCCCAATAGTGCCATATGGCCTTTGTTGCCTGGCACATTTTTCCCCCCCACATTACAATTACAATCAATTGCGGGAATTCTGGTTCAATTATTGAACAGAATAGTGCCATATGGCCTTTGTTGCCTGGCACATTTCCCCCCCCCCACATTACAACAACAATATTAAACAGAGCACACAACTAGGACCCATCTATCTGGAAACTGATAATAATGATTCAGAAGGAAGAGGCTGATATGAGTGCAGTGATAGCAAGGGACTCAGTTGGTGAACCACCAAGAAAGAAAACAAAGAAAATATATGTTGATCTACAACAAAGACTAAATAATTTATGCAGTGACCACACAGAAGGAAGGAAAGATTTGGATCAAGTGTTAAGTGGACTTGGTCACAACATAAGATTTTAGTTTAAATTTTTTGCTTTTAAATGTAAATATAATCTTCTTTTTAATTTGACAGACTTTTTAATGTTTTCCTTTTATGTATTGTATTCTAAATTTTAATAAGCTCATTGTGAGATTTTCATCTATTTTTTCCATGTGCCATTTTTTCCTATTTATCCATTTGTGCCATTATTACCTGTGCCATTATTACCTGTGCCATTATTACCTGTGCCATTATTACTGTGCCATTATTACTGTGCCATTATTACTGTGCCATTATTACCTGTGCCATTATTACCTGTGCCATTATTACCTGTGCCATTATTACTGTGCCATTATTACTGTGCCATTATTACTGTGCCATTATTACCTGTGCCATTATTACCTGTGCCGTTTTTACCTGTGCCATTATTAATGTGCCATTATTACTGTGCCATTATTACTGTGCCATTATTACCTGTGCCATTATTACTGTGCCATTATTACCTGTGCCATTATTAATGTGCCATTATTACTGTGCCATTATTACTGTGCCATTATTACCTGTGCCATTATTACTGTGCCATTATTACCTGTGCCATTATTACTGTGCCGTTATTACTGTGCCATTATTACCTGTGCCATTATTACTGTGCCATTATTACTGTGCCATTATTACCTGTGCCATTATTACCTGTGCCGTTTTTACCTGTGCCATTATTAATGTGCCATTATTACTGTGCCATTATTACTGTGCCATTATTACCTGTGCCATTATTACTGTGCCATTATTACCTGTGCCATTATTAATGTGCCATTATTACTGTGCCATTATTACCTGTGCCATTATTACTGTGCCATTATTACTGTGCCATTATTACTGTGCCATTATTACCTGTGCCATTATTACTGTGCCATTATTACCTGTGCCATTATTACTGTGCCATTATTACCCGTGCCATTATTACTGTGCCATTATTACCCGTGCCATTATTACTGTGCCATTATTACCTGTGTCATTATTACTGTGCCGTTTTTACCTGTGCCATTTCTACCAGTGCCATTATTACCTAAATTCAAGCTAGATAGCAGCAGTACAGTAGTAGTAATCATAGTAGTAGTAGTAGTAGTAGTAGTAGTAGTAGTAGTAGTGGTGGTGGTGGTGGTGGTGGTGGTGGTGGTGGTAGTAGTAGTGGTGGTGGTAGTAGTGGTGGTAGTAGTAGTAGTAGTAGTAGAGTACTAGTAGTAATAGCAGTAGTAGAATCCTCCTTCCTCACATCCTCCTTCCTCACATCCTTCCTCACATCCTCCTTCTTCACATCCTTCCTCACATCCTCCTTACTCACATCCTTCCTCACATCCTCCTTCCTCACATCCTCCTTCCTCACATTCTCCCTCCTCACATCCTTCCTCACATCCTTCCTCACATCCTCCTTCTTCACATCCTTCCTCACATCCTCCTTCTTCACATCCTTCCTCACATCCTCCTTCCTCACATCCTTCCTCACATCTTCCTTCCTCACATCCTCCTTCCACACATCCTTCCTCACATCCTTCCTCACATCCTACTTCCTCACATCCTTCTTCACATCCTTCCTCACATCCTTTCTCACATCCTCCTTCCTCACATCCTCCTTCCTCACATCCTCCTTCCTCACATCCTCCTTCCTCAGATCCTTCCTCACATCCTCCTTCCTCACATCCTCCTTTCACACATCCTTCCTCACATCCTCCTTCACATTCTCCTCACATCCTCCTTCCTCACATCCTCCTTCCTCACATCCTCCTTCTTCACATTCTCCTCACATCCTCCTTCCTCACATCCTCCTTCCTCACATCCTCCCTCACATCGTTCTCAGATCCTCCCAATACTCACTGCAGATCACATTCCCGGGAGAGGGAACCGTTACGTCGAGACAGAGACAGGGAGAGAGAGAGAGAGAGAGAGAGAGAGAGAGAGAGAGAGAGAGAGAGAGAGAGAGAGAGAGAGAGAGAGAGAGACAGGCGGGAAAGTCATAATGAAAATGTTACAAGTTGTGTAGCAGATAGATAGACAATGATTTGATAATAATGATAATAATATTAAGGTAATGGTGTGTATGTGTGTGTGTTTTTAACCACTTTTCTTTGTGGATACATCAGTATAATTTCATATGGGTTGTAGATAATTTTTGTTGTCTTAAGAAAAAAATTGTAAGAATTTTTTATTTATCTTAGAATTACATATTATTAAATGAGTAATTAAGAGAGTAATCATAAATATACAAGGACTTACAAAAACCAAAGCAATAGAAGTAGAAAAATTAATCAACCATAACAACAGCATATGTATATCAGAAACTCACCATAAAATAGAAAAAGTTTTATTTAGCCAAGGAATTAATACTTATGTAAATATGAGGAAACAGGAAGACAAAAAAAGGAGGAAGACTGATGTTCATGTACAAAAGTGGCTGTGATTTTGTGTGTACGGATGCAAAGATCTCTGATCTCATAGAATTAAGAGGTAGAATTAAGTGCCTAGATATAAGGATAATACTAGTGTACTTATCTGTTGAAAGGACACAGAAAGACAAAACAATGAACAAGACCATACAAAATGAAATACTAAAAAAGATCCAGGAAAATCAAGACACTGAAAAGGAAGCCTTAATCTTATTAGGAGACATGATTGGACACACTGGATTACTAGGAGAACAAAATTTAGATAACAATGGGAAATTTATCATGCAATTAATTACAGAAGCAAATTTAATACTCCTAAATGAAGACAGATGCACTAGGATGTACACATGGAGTCAAGACCAAAGAAAAAGCGTTATTGACTATGTACTTGTAAATAAAGAAATGTATAAGTATTATGAATCCCTGCATATTGATGAAAACCAAGAAACAATAGACCTGTCAAATCACAACCTAATCACAGTAAACCTAAATATTGGAAGGGAAAGTGAAAGTTATGGGAGTAATGGAAGATAACAGAATATTACAAAACAGATGAAGAATCACTCAAGGAATACACACAAGAAGTAGAAACCCAAATACTGAATAAAAACATAAACAGCATAACTGACTTCAATGCCATAGTAAAGGAAGTAGCAGAAGCAAACCTCAAGGGAATATACAGAAAGAAGATCAAATAGTCAGAAGCTACACGAACCACCCTGGATAACAAATGAAATTAGGGTGAACATCAAGAAAAGAAAAGAATACAACATAAATAAGAGAAATGTCATAAGTGAAGAGGAAAGAAACTGGTGGAAAAACCAGTTTTTGACCCAGAAAAAGAACTCAAAACATGATAAAAGAAGAGATGCATAAGTATGAAGGAAAGATAACAAATTAAATAAAAGAAAATAAAAGCTTAAAGAAAATTTGGAATGAAATAAATAAGTTAAAAGGAAACAAGCATAAAGAAACCAAAGAAAAAATGTCATACAATGAGGATGGACAGAAGTTGTCACAGGAAGAGGCAAGTACAACAATTGAAAAACTGGGAAAAAATATACAAAAAACAAGAAGATAAAATAAGGAAGGTCTAGACAGAACATAAAAAGGAATATATGAGCAAGTATGTAGAGCAAGGATGCAAAGCAATTTCGAAGGAAGAACAGACGATATAACCTCACATATTTTGAAATTCGCGGATGATACAAAAATCTTGTACAACACACAGTTAACACACACAGATCTTA
>JAXIVD010000042.1:227165-252165 GCA_036785275.1 Cancer borealis | reverse complement strand
TTAGTTACATCCTCTCAACACATTATCTGTGTATCAATTATGTCAGCCAATTCCACATGTATCTGTATATCAGTAAGAGAAGTAAGATACAAATTCAGATGAGGTATTATATCATCTTAGTCTTGGGTCTCCATACTAAATAATGTGGTAATAGTAATGATATGCTAATTGATTCTAATTGTCCCCGTAGGTGTAGGGAGAAGTGGCTCGTGTCAACACTTATACATCTGAATAAGAAGCGACAAGAAACATTCCTCTTACCAAGGAAAAACTTTTTAGAGATGCGCCTTGTGGCAGAAACAGCAGAGTTCCTCGGACAAAACCACACCGTCAAGGAAAGTAAGGAAGGTCTTATCAGTCACAGATTTACAACAAAATATAAACCATAGTGACTCCTTAAGTGAAATATCATGTTATTCTATAAATCCTTCTTATGTACACCTGACAATGACATATCGTGATGGTAATGATAAAATAACAGTAGTGATATTTTTCAATATAGAAACAGGAGGATGGTGTTCATTTTGTATCTCTTCCATCAGCGGAAACGCAAGGCAGATCTTCAGGATCCCTTGAATGGCGTCTGTCCAGAGGGGAAACCCAGGCTGTCCCCACGTCAGGCTACACCTTCCAACTCAACGCAAGTGAGGAGGAGAAGAAGGAGTTTATATTGAAGTACTCGCCAGCACAAGACCAATATGTGAGGCTGAATGCCATGGAGGCAATAACAAAAGGATGGCAGAGTGGGGTTAAGGCTGCCAAGAATGTCTTCAGAAAACATGAAGCTGACTGGAAGATGGTGTATCTGTGTAGGACTGGTGAGTGAGGATTTTGTGGAAGTCATGTCCTGTTTAGTGTTTTCAGTCCACTAGTGTTTAAGTTAGAAATAGAAGAGATGGGGATGGGAGTGAGGACTGGAATATGTAAGGATGAAATAAATAGAGAATAATTTTAGTTTCTTCTTGAGAGAGAGAATTGGTGTCAAAATTGATAGAAATATGATATTCTGATATTTTTTACCTCTAAGGCAGTTTTATTTTGCGGCTTGTCTTCTATTATCATGTATAAGTTAAAAAAAAAAAATTATATAGTAATAATAGACAGTGATGTTGTTATAACCATATCTTTATATTGTGTTCCTACAGAAGGCTCCTCAGAGGGTGAACTGAGTTGGGTGCTTGACTGGTCACACACAAATCTGAGGCCCATGTCAGCCCTTGTAGTGTTCCAGCACGCCACCTTCCAGGATGGACGTGTGGACTGGCAGCTGTGTACCGGGGATGTGTGTGTTAGTGGACCCAAAGGTATGTAGTTGTACACCAAAAAATAAGTAAATATGGAAATAGTAACAATATAAAGTGTCGTTGCAGAAAGTGGGACTAATTATAATGGTATGATTGTTATGTCTAAAAAATAAATGTCAAGTATAATTTGATAGTTTTTTATACATTCCATTAACACCTTAATGAACTTGCTAAGCTGTACAAATAAGGAGAGTGAAGAAAAACTTTGATATTGTTCTACACGGAAAAGAGTTTTAGGGTTGGAGATACTGATTTAGTGACTGTACGCTGCTTACTGTTAGTTTGAAGTGAGAGACAGGAGCTGCATTCACAAAGAGCCAAGCCTGTCAATGTAGTGATGTTTTAACAAGATACATTTGGTGAAAACAAATACATGATGACACTCTTCCACTTACAGAAGGAGTACTGGAGGTGGCGAGGGAAACACTTGAGCGTGGAGCCAAGAAGCTGGAGTTGTCTGTTGTTCTTAGTAAAGGTGAAGGAACTTTAACTTGGCAACATGCTCAGCTCTTCCGCCAACCAGACTCTTCAACTGAGTTCCCGTTTTATGTCCGCCTTAAGTTCAACTAAATACTTACAAGGATGTGTACCGAGTACAACGGGCCAACTATCATTACGGTGATTCCTTTGCGGAATCACCGGTAAATCCTCGTATTCTCGACGCTCGTTAAGATACCTTGTTATGGTTAGAGTAGGTACTACTAGCGAAAGAGGATGATGGGAAAAACGCGTGACGTCACTGGAACTGAGGATATATATACCGGTCTGGGCGGGAGGTCAGTCACTAGTGTTCCGTGACCCCGCTCCAGACAGGTAAGCCTTCAGTGTTCCTAAAAGCCTTGCCACACTTGAAAAAACATTAAGATTAATATCTAACAGTAAATTGTCCTCCCGGATACAGCTGCCGAGAGGACCAGCAAAAGACTGTCTTTCGGTTGGTGTTTGACGAAGGCTGCATGTGGAGTTGCCTCTCAAACAAGGACGACGGCCAGAAGGACCCAGTGACTCAAACAATATTTGTGGCGTGAGTGTATTTTGGTCGTTTTTCCATCAGTTCCCTCACGTATAGTTAGGTAGGATAGAATAGGAATATTTGTGTTAAGGTATATGTTTATGTTTGTGTCGCTAAGGGTGGATAAGCATTTGTAAGAGCACCACCACGGATATAGCGAGTACTTTATTTATTTTATTCATCATTAAAGTTGTCCATTATTTTTATATTCGTTTTCTGTTCGTAAACCAACTCTGACCCTCGGTACAGTGGTTGCAGCGGTGTAGATGCAAATTACGCATCAGCCCACGTTGTCCGGAGGACGCTACGTAGTGCTAGTTAGGTAGGTAGTTAGCCCCCCAAGTCATTTTTTTTTATTATTCTCTTAGTGGTAATAGGGATAATCGTAGTTTAGATGTTTAAAGTAGCCATTGTAGGGCATAGCCAAGTGCCCTCTCACCTGGACCACTTACCCTCTCCTATTGATGTCCAGATATTTAAATCACCTGGAGCCACAGCCCGGTCTTATTTTCATAATGAACACCTGACCGCTGTATTCAACAGCCGTTATGACATGGTGATTTTGTGGCTGGGGAGTAATGACATCCACCCCCGGTGTCAGGTGAAGGACATCGTCAATAACATAAAACTTATTGTAGAACAGCTGGAGGCTCGTTGCACCCCCAGGGTAAAGATTTGTCTAGTTGAGCCACGCCTAACTGAAATACGTTGGAGGCCTAGGATCGAGCAGGAGGCTTATAATAAAGTGGCCAAGGGAGTTAACAACAAACTCCAAAAGAGAGCTTTGCGGGGTAAGGAATTTATTTCCTTTGGTGCCAAGCCTTTCTTATACTCCTTAAGATCTGACGGAGTACACTTTAACCGCGAAGGTAGAGAGAGGGTAAAGGACAAGCTGAGAGGCGCCATTAACAACGCCCATGCCTTCCAACCTGAGGCACACTGGGGTTACGCCCAGATGAGCAATTAGGGGAATCCTTTTAGCACATTTTTCAGCCAGGGTGAGAAGAGTGCTCCAAGTCTCCCCTGCGGGCACTGGACCCCAGGACTAGTAAGTGAGTCGCGACCTTCGGGTCGCTGAGCACCCTTCCCCTCCCCTCCGTATCTGCGGCTTAACTAAATTTAACTAAATTTAACAGGTGGTATTTTTTTTTAGTTCTTGAATTTTTTTTTTGCTTTAACTTTTGATTAGTGTGATTAAGATTCAACTCACGGGTTAGATTTGAAAGAGGAAGAAGAGTTTTTTTTCTTAAGGTCGTATGGGTCCTTCCCCCCTCCAATTAAATTTTAATTATGAATTCTCAGATAGACTTGTTAGGCGACTCGTGGTTTCCCCAGGAGGAAATAACAGAAGTGGGTGAACAAGCGCTTGGTGGAGCAATAAAACCAGAGTGTTCAGAAGTCAGTCATCACGATCAGAGGAAGATGGAGTCCTTTATTATTCTAAACAGAAAAGAGATAACACCTTGCTCGATTCGTTGGTGGTGCCCACGGTAATGAAACGGAAAGCCCATGCTATGTTTTTTTAAATTGAAACGTCGGATGAGTGTGACGCGGGAGTTAGGGATATTAACTTATACGTGAGGGCGACTATGGTGGTGCCAAATACACACTCCTCCACTTCGAGGGTGGACGAGGCAGTTACTACTACAACCATCATTACAACCATCACCTCACTGTCAACGGCGACACAATCCACCGTGCCGCGGACAAGTTAACACTAGTTGTGGGTGATGGAGGTTCTATAGTCGACATGAGCGAGATCGTGTTTCCTTCCGAGGATGAGGATGACACGGAGGATACCACGCAGAGCCCGAAGGCCTGTGAGGAATTCCTAGAGGAGTGTTGAGAGGGAGAGATGGTAGTAAGTAGACCCCTGGGTGGTTAAAGGAAAGGTTACTGCCTATAAAAACTCTTTTGCAGCGGCGAGGAGATGCCGAACTGGTAAACTGGTCCCGCAGCTGAAGCAGAGATCACCGCAGTCCTGGGGGCTCTGTAGTGCCCAGGTAAAGGACTGGAAGTTCACCCCCCATGGATGAAGGCTTTGGTGAGACGCCGTCGAGGATCACCACCCTGCTCAGTTTGCCAGGACTGGTTGGGAGTTGGGTTCACCTATTCCGACCAGGAGGTCGAGTCACGTCTGACTCGGAAGTCTTGCATAGAGACAAGAAGAAAGAAGAAGAAGAAGAAGAAGAAGACCGGTCCCGACTTATGTTGATAATATATAAACTCATGTTCTTACGAGTGTGAGAATACGAGGATTTATTTTTTTTAAAGAGGAAAGCCGTGTACCGAGTACAACGGGCCAACTATCATTACGGTGATTCCTTTGCGGAATCACCGGTAAATCCTCGTATTCTCGACGCTCGTTAAGATACCTTGTTATGGTTAGAGTAGGTACTACTAGCGAAAGAGGATGATGGGAAAAACGCGTGACGTCACTGGAACTGAGGATATATATACCGGTCTGGGCGGGAGGTCAGTCACTAGTGTTCCGTGACCCCGCTCCAGACAGGTAAGCCTTCAGTGTTCCTAAAAGCCTTGCCACACTTGAAAAAACATTAAGATTAATATCTAACAGTAAATTGTCCTCCCGGATACAGCTGCCGAGAGGACCAGCAAAAGACTGTCTTTCGGTTGGTGTTTGACGAAGGCTGCATGTGGAGTTGCCTCTCAAACAAGGACGACGGCCAGAAGGACTCAGTGACTCTCAAACAATATTTGTGGCGTGAGTGTATTTTGGTTGTTTTTCCATCAGTTCCCTCACGTATAGTTAGGTAGGATAGAATAGGAATATTTGTGTTAAGGTATATGTTTATGTTTGTGTCGCTAAGGGTGGATAAGCATTTGTAAGAGCACCACCACGGATATAGCGAGTACTTTATTTATTTTATTCATCATTAAAGTTGTCCATTATTTTTATATTCGTTTTCTGTTCGTAAACCAACGTCTGACCCTCGGTACAGATGGTTGCATAAAGTGATATTTTGAAGGTATTATTTACATGCTACTTTGAGTTTTTACTTTGAGTTAGTATTCATTGAGACTAAGTTTGGTCATCATCTTAGAGATCTTTTTTTCTTTGGTATATTTTAATGGAATATAATTAGAATAGTAACATTTATTTTTCAGTAAGGGAAGCTTGGACAACCCATGTGTATTGTGGCAAAACACAAAAGCCTTTCAGCTTAGTGTTCAGTGATTCTCTGACACACTTGGCATTGTGAACATTTATTGAGTGACTTGTGTGCCATTTTGTTTTTATTTAATATGATTAATTAATAAGTTAAAATGGCTTTATGTTCCTGCTCATATTAACTACATTTGTCTCCATAATGAAGGATTTGAGAATATAAGGATGGAAAAATTAAGAATGAGACTTTGCAAATCTCAATTGATAGGTGTTGAATAAATCACATCAAGCTATGTTTGTTTATGGCAGGAAATAGTTTGCTGTAAAATACATTGAGAAAAACAGGAAGATTATGGTTGCGTCAAGCTCATCTGATATCAAGAAATTATAGCAATGGAACTTGACTGTACGGTGCTAATTGTTGAGTAATTGAAAAAAATATTCAGAAAATTCATGAGTGATATTTTGACAATAGGATACATATCTAAAAACAATATAAATTTATGTAATGAAAATGAAAACGAAACTAATATTGATTTTTCTACACGTCACTGCTTCACCTGTTTTCAGCTGTCTGTCTGTCTGTCTGTTGTCCCCTGTGCTTATATACATAAGCACAGGGGACAACAGACAGACAGACAGACAGCTGAAAACAGGTGAAGCAGTGACGTGTAGAAAAATCAATATTAGTTTCGTTTTCATTTTCATTACATAAATTTGTATTGTTTTTAGATATGTATCCTATTGTCAAAATATCACTCATGAATTTTCTGAATATTTTTTTCAATTACTCAACAATTAGCACCGTACAGTCAAGTTCCATTGCTATAATTTCTTGATATCAGATGAGCTTGACGCAACCATAATCTTCCTGTTTTTCTCAATGTATTTTACAGCAAACTATTTCCTGCCATAAACAAACATAGCTTGATGTACGTAGAGGGCCTGTGTAAGTTCAACAGGGCGTGTGACAAAGGAAGAACAATCACATAAAATGGGTAGGATCTTAAATTTCAGTCCATTGTAGAGTAGAAATGGTGTAAGGTGTTTGATGGGTATAAGCTGTTTGTTCTCATTGATTTCCTCTGTTGCTGGAGAGAGAGAGAGAGAGAGAGAGAGAGAGAGAGAGACGTGGGGGTGGGAGTGCTGGCATCGCCGCTGCCAGACGTACGCTTCATAAAAACGTATGGTAAAATAGGTCCTTCAGGTCTAAAATAGGTCTCTCCTTCCCTACATACTATACATAGTGTCTTCAACACATCTGTGAAGGTTAGGGTTAGATTCGGTTCAGCTAGGTTCGATTATATAATATCTTTACATTTGATTACTCAAATCCAGAAAAAATCTAGGTTAAACTTGAGAATAGGTCCGTGTCACGTACAAACACGAAACCCACATATCAGTTAGAAGACTCGGTAGTGGTTCCAGAAACGTAAAAAAAATGAGGTGCTCACTTCTAGTGTGGCCGTATATAGCACTCGAAAGTGTGGCGACGCTCACCAGTTTCTAAGTCCAGCGAGTCCCTCCCTCTGTAAAGTAAGCACTGAACTGATTTTCTTTTGTTTATGACTGTGATTTGTGGGTAATGGCATATAAGAATTTCATGATATCTATAGAATTCAACTCACCAATCGTGGTGCCGCCCGTCAGTGCTATTTGTGCCGCTACCAATCACAGCCTTCCACATTAGGCTCAGTTACGCATTTCATTTGTTTTAGGGACAGATCAGGTGTTCCTATACAGGCTCATGTCAGTTGTTGATATGGCTATGAACGCAGTAAGACGTGATGAACATCTTCCCGTTTCTTGTGAAGGATGTTGTTTGTCCTATGGTGATTTTTGTGGAACATATTTCAAGGACTGAAGGGTTACTCAAACTGTTAATGAGACATGGTTTAGTGCCTGAAAACAAACTTTGTGAAAACTGCGGGAAGGAGTGCCGTGTAGATATACGCTAAGCTCTACCCACCTCCATCGCCTTAACAATAACCACACAACACCGGTAAGTCATAACGATATAATTTTGGAGGTCCTTTCTTAGGTTAGGTTAATGTCCTAGCGGGGGTTCCAGGGGGGGGGGGGTGCAGCCCCTTCTGCTAGGTTAGGTTAAGTTAATGTCCTAGCGGGGGGGTTCAGGTTAGGTTAGGTTAGGTTAGGTAATGGTATGGTTAGGTTAGGTTATGGTTAGGTTAGGTTAGCACGGGTGGATGCGTCCCCCCCCCCTGCTAGATTGTTAGATTAGGAAATTTCGAATTTTTTTCAATTTCGAAATTTTTTCAATTTTGAAGGCCCATATTTCGCTTAATTTTCATCCCCCTCAAAACCCCCCGATTCCCCAGGCTCCCCCAAGCTTGTTGGAAGGGGTAGGGGGGGTTGGGGGGGAATCGGGGTGACGGACTTATTCTCCAGAATTACCAAAACCAAAAACCAAAAAGGTTGAAAACCCTAACTTTTGGGTAATATGTAAAAAAAAAGGTAAATTTATACTTTATGCCAATATTCCCTATCTCTACCCACACCCCACCAGCCCCCACAACAAGCTTGGGGGACCGTGGGGAATCGGGAGTTTTTTGGGGGGAGGCATATGTGAGTGATATATGGCCTTTGAAAAATCTAGGGGAATTTCCCTAGATTTAGGAAAAATTCCCCAGATCTAATCTAATTTATCATAACCGGGGGGGCTACGCCCCCCCTGGACCCCCCCCGCTGACACTGTTGTAACCTAACCTAACCTAATTTACCCTAACCTGGTGGGGCTGCGCCCCCCATGGATCCCCCAGCTGATACTGTTGTAACCTAACCTAACCTAATTATTGGTTGAATTGCAAATTTACCAAGTATAATTTCATAACTCACAATACCTTAACGAGAGCATGAAATTCCTGGTTGTGGGTCATCCTCTACTATTCTTCCAAGGAGCCACACACTGGGGACACTGAACAGCTGCTGGTAGGACGCCGTGTTCCCTCAGAAACTCATAACACAAATCGTTTTTCGAATGAAATTTTGCGATAATTTCCCAATAATCGAATTCGCAACCTTCACAAACGATCTCAATGGTAGTCATGACAGAACTGACCACAAAATATGTCTCCTCAACATATGCCACTCCTACTATTACTTATAGCAAGCTCTCATTGGCGCAGCTGGTGCTCTTAAGAAGTGGTGGCACGTCATTGGACAGAGGAAATATAGATACTATAAGAATCCTCTCAGTAGTTTCCCACAAGCCCATGCTATAAACAATTGATAGTCGTGTTTGTTTATGTTTGTTTATGGATTTATAAAATAACTCCCCAAACGCAGCACATTCCCGGACGTATTGCAGCGTAATTATTCATTTCCGACAGGTAGTGTGATCAGTGAAAATGTTGTAAAGAGTAAGAGCAACAAGCTGAGGGTAGCCATAACCATCTACTGTTTAATGGCATAAAGTTAAGTAATACGAAAAAAATATAACCGTACCTAATTGAACCGAACCTAATCTAACTTGAGAGAAAAAAATTGCCTTCAGCCTTTTTTAGGAGTGATGGTGGCAGCTACAATACAAATAGTGCTAATATCCTTCAATGTCCTTCAATAACTCCACTGTGGTATGTGCATTGGTCTAAGGATTCGTGTGTTTATATAACCTTGAGTGTTCGTTGTTATCAGCTTATGTAAGGATAAACATTTTAGAGTTCACAATTGTATAGTTTAGTTTTATAAATATACAATATACACGATATACAAAATAATACAACGTCCACCATACAGAGAAATCACACACTCACTCTGAAACCACAAAATGTAAGGTGTATATGACACAAATGCGTACACACACACACACACACACACACACACACACACACACACACTAGAAAAGTATGTAAACAGAACATACACGCAATAACGTTGATTCAGTCGAAATGGACGAGCGGGAAATCTTTGCAAACTGCTCGTTGGCCAGGCAGGAGTCCGCCTGTGATGGGGGGAGACACTTGCCAGGGACGCGATGCCATCACTGCGTCGTCTCCTGAGGACAGTAATGTGTAGTGAGAGGAATAAACATCTGTGCTTCACCGCCTGTCATGTTATGCATACATACAAGGGGTATTATGTGCAGTTTGTGTGAATAATGTTAAGCCCTCCCTGATATTCACCAAGCCAGCGAGTGGAGAGAACACGCCGATGAGTAATTGAGGAAGTATTGCCTTGTGCTCCGTGCAGTGTCCTCACGTGGAAGATCACCACATCACCTGGCTGGTGTCCCGAGTGTGTCACCACCGCACACAGGCATACAAAGACACGACACACAACACCTTGAACAAAGGCTTACAGGCGTGTAAATCATAATTCTTAATATAAAACAAAATTGAGAGAAAGTTAGTAATATATTTACTACCTTGCATTCCCACTTTAGGATAGGCCATTTACCATCCTCGATTTCCTTCACGGGAACCTCATTGTACTGTCGTTCCTTAGACCACTTCCCATCCTGTGGGTTGTTCAAGGGTTAGTTCATCTCCGTAGAGAATTTGCGCGGGATGAACCATTGAGGCCACAGGTGGGGGCCCGCAACGAATTGTACACAGATGTCACTAGGCACTGGGTCTACCGGCATCCATAGTGAACACACCTGTACAAACAAGGTCACATAACCCTCACGGTTGGATACAAGTGCAAATATAATTACATGTATTCAAGTACTGTGTACAATTTATGTCCTTGTGCTTGGACTCAAAACTTGTTAAATACTTATACTTGGACGCCAAGTACTTAACAATTTATCAAATACTTTTTAAGTACATTTAGGTGCAACCAAAATAATACCACTACAGTTTATCATCTTTCCCGTCCCTTTAACACCTTCACTCACCTTGTCGCCGTCGATAGGCGGATAGGGTAGTAGGACTGGTCATGATGCCAAGGCGTCCATTTGTTGCTTCCTGATTCCTTGTTTAGGACGTGCTCGTGGTAAAAGGACACCTGAGAGGATTTCATGAAGCGTGCGGCGAGAGCTGCGGCGGGAGAACGGAACACATATTCCTTGAACTCCTTGATCCACGTCCAGTTGCAGTAGTCGTTGAAATTAGCCCCGCCTCCGTCACTGTCCTGGATCGGATAGTTTTTCTTACTCACCTAATATGATGATGATGATAAAAAGAATAGTAAAACTTAATTACTTGGAGGTTATTGACAGTGTCTCCTCCGTCTTCAGATACGAAACTATCGCCCCGCCAAACTCACCTTGAGCCGCTCGCTGTACTCGGAGGGACGCGCCAGGTTTTGTGCAATGCCATGACGGACCTTCTCCACCCAAGCATCATCAAACCCGCCTTCCACAAGAACAGCACCATCACGCTGGTTACGCTCCACCAACGCGTCCTCTACCATGACTGTAAACACAATATGGAGAGACTGACTGATCAGCTTCTGTCTGTAGTGAAGTGTACCCAAGGGTTATATATTAGTTGAGTGAACCCGTGGCATAGAAAATGTGACAAGGTTGCAGTGATTCTCCAGATTGCACAACACAAGGTGAAGTGCAGGGTTATATTGCCCTTCAATTAAAGACACATTGTCCCGAGAGCCACCTGGAAACATTTTACCAGCGTCCACCGTAGAACATTGGAGTTCTAAGCCGTATGTTGTTGGTATGGAAACAGTAGCATCGAATCTTGAAAAAAAAAAATGTATTGGTTGATAAACAATATAAAACCACTACTTGATAACTATAGTTACCAAACCCTCGATCATCTATTGGTCCCATGTTGCAGATTTTCCTGAGATAATGCGAATGAAGTAATGATAATCTAATGATAGTAATAACAATGTGTGGGAAAGTTAATGGATATACAGAGACCAACCTTCAATTGATTTCCTGTATTATCATTATTATTTTCATTGGTATTACATGACAGGTTCTGCAGCACACTTCCATGAGATCAGACAACATATATTCTCAATGTTGTGTCCTGGGAGAAGAGAAGGTTAATATGAAGGCAAGATAATTGTCGTTCAGTAGTTGTTTTAACAGTCTCGTTTGTGTATTCTTAAGTGGTTCGAGGCTACAGACGCGTTCACCACACCGGCCGTATGAATCTCACCGGATACCTATGGACGACAGACGTTCCAAACACCTTACTCCAGGCTTCTTTCTCCTCTAGAAGCCATATTTCCCTTGTCAAGTTATTTCAAGTAACTCGAGGACATTGAGGTATTCAAGGACTACCTGGTGTCTATAACGCCTTATCCAGACTTGCCTCATTTGCATCATAATGAAAGTGTTTGTGTGTGTGTGTGTGTGTGTGTGTTTGGGGTTGGGTGATGGCGTCCAGCTGTGTTCATCCTTCAAGTGGGTGTCTCGCAGCAATTTCATCCTCTTCACCTCTACCTGGTTTCTACGTTTATGTCAAGGTAAGTTTATTCGGTAATTCTTAAGAACAACAACTCCAAATCGATTGTGAATATTATGTATTTTCGGGAAGCATAGATAGAGTACTTAAGTGTCTGTGAAGGTTTTAATGATCGCTCGTTGATATTAAGCTCACAATACAATGTTAACATTTAACACATATTTTCGGTAATTCTTAGGAAATACAACTCCAGCCCTTTCTTATTAACCTCTTTCCCTCTCCCCAACAAGCTTGGGGACATGTCGGGAAAGCGGGGTTTTTGGGTGGGGGAGGCCATGATAGACGAGATACGGTGATCCGGAAAAAAAAAAGTCTAAGGACAAAAGAGGCCATATTTGGGTAATCATAAAAACTTAACCTAACCTAACCTAGCATAACCTGGCCAAACCTATCCTAATCTAGCCGGAGGGGCTGCGCCCCCCCCCCCCCCCCCTGAACCCCCCCAGGATACTATTCCAACGTAACCAAACATTGTATTGTGAGCTTAATATCATCATTAAAACCTTCACAGACACTTAAGTACTCTATCTATGCTTCTCGAAAGTACATAAGGTATTACTATACTTTATGCCATTAAACAATCGAAGGTTATGGCTACCCTCAGCTTGTTGCTCTTACTATTTACAACATTTTCACTGATTACACTACCTGTCGGAAATGAATAATAAAGGCCTCTTCTATTTGCGTGAATCCGTTTCAGATCACTGAATCTGGGTGGGGCTTGGCCGCTCTGGGCGGGGCTTAGCCGCGAAATCGTGTTCTATTTACTATCTTAATCCGTGATCTGTAACAGATTCCTGAATCCGTCGAATCTGATCTGGGAGGTGGGTTATAGCAGACGACACTCGTTCGCGGGTTTTTTGCACCAGCCTGAGCCAGCCTCTTCTCAGAAGTTAATATTGATATATACCTCCAATAAAACAGTGTATATATACAAGGAAGATAGTAAGCGGTAGAGAAATATTGTAGAAATGTTACTGTAGGCACAGAATTGTATAATAGTGGTGATGAATATCAAAAACAAAGGAGATATATAACAGCAGCCTCTTCTCGGAATCTATTACTAATATATACCTCCAATAAAAACAGTGTATATATACGAGAAAGATATTAAGTGGTAGAAAAAATTTTCAGAAATACTACTGTAGGCTTAAAATTGTATAATAATGGTGATGAATACCAGAAACGAAGGAGATATAACAGCAGCCTCTAACCGGGTTATTTATTTTCTTTGAATTTTGATATATACTCCCAAGAAAACAATTTACTTGTACGTGAAAGAGATTAAATGGTACAAAAATTCTGCATAAATGTTTACAAAAATATGTATAACCGTAGCATATGAATAGTTAAATAAGATATCCCCAAAGTTTATTTTGGTTAAGGGGAAGCTCTACTCTACATTGATATACACAAATGATTCTGACACTCATTATCGTCCCAAATAAATAGTTAATAAGATATCCCCATTCCCCATCTTCTCCCAATAAACATGAGGACATGTGGGAATGTAAGGTTTTGTGGCTGGATGTAAAAGTAAAGTTTTACCCAAATCTAACCTAACCAGGGAAAGCCTATAGGCGCTACAGATTAGACACATATAAAAATAAGAGGTATTTCTTTACAACTACTGCTCCACCTCTTTATTATATACATGAAGTCTTACATACTATACATAGTGTACTCAACACATCTGTGAAGGTTTTAGGGGGTGCTTACCATTATTTACCTCGCAAAACGTCTTTGAAGTTATGTTATGTTGGTTAAGTTAGGTTAAGTTATGGTTATGTTAAGGTTGTTAGGTTAGTTTGCAGTTATGTTATGGTTATGTTAAGTTAGGTTTGGTGCGGTTCAGTTAGGTTCGGTTACATAAGATTTTTACATTTTAATACCCAAACCCCCCAAAAAACTAATTTGCGAACCCTAACTTCCGGGTGATAAAATGTAAAAAATCTTATATAATCGAACCTAACTGAACCTAACCATAACATAACCGTAACCTAACAACTTCAACATAACCATAACTTGACATAATCTAACCAACCTAACATAACCTATCATAATTTCAAGGAAGTTTTGCGAGGTAAAAAATGGTGAGCACCGTCAGAAACCTTCACAGATATGTTGAGTACACTATGTATAGTATATTTATAATAAAGAGATGGAGCAGTATTTGTAAAGAAATAATAGGTGTAACATTGTCAAGGTTAACCTTGAGGTTCATCGGACTTGAATCTACTTTTCAAGAATCTAATTGTGTTTTCAATAACACATTTAGTTATATAAAGATTTTTTATTGTACAATAAGCAGGTTGGTGATAATTAGGGATGCCGCTGTCACCCTAAATGCATCAGGAAATAAAAGTTGTAACTCTCAACACTTCCTCGTAGAAGTGACTAGTGTGACGGCTGGGCAGCGACTGGCCTCTCATTGTTATTGTTTTGATCCAGCGAATCCAAAACAGACTCTGCTGTTCTATTTGCACCCAATTAATCCAAAACGGATTCGGATTCCGAGCAGAATCCGGAGTAGATTATTGAGAACAAATAGAAGAGGCCTTAATACTGCAATACGTCCGTGAATGTGGTACAGTTTTGGACTGTGGGTGGACTGTATCTGTAAGTCAAAACAAACAAACAAACACTATCAATTGTTTTTAGCACGGGCTTTGGTTTCAAGCATGGGATTGGATGTTGTTGCTACAGAGATTATTATATTGTCTATATTTCCTCTGTCCAATGACGTGCCACCAACAATTGCCAGCACCAGCTGCGCCAATCACAGCTTGCTATATGTAATAGTAGGCGTGGCACAGCTACAAGGTGACATTTTTCTGCTCAGTTGTATCTAGTGATGGGCGTTCCGGCTCTTTTCCGAGAACCGAGTCTTTCGTTCTCGTTCACTCAAAAGAGCCGGCTCTTCCGGCTCCCAAACGGCTCTTTCAGCTCTCAAATACTTTTTTTTAAGTAGTTCCACATATTCTGTTTATAGTCTTTATAATTTAGAAGAAATTTCTTAGGATAACTTTGCTAGTTAGCTTTCAATACCTATTGATTTAAGGAAAGGTGAAAAAGCTTTCAAAAAATGTTTAATTTAAACCAAATATTTTTTGTTATCACTAACCGTTGGCGACAGTAGGCTTACTGAGGCACATATGTGGACTTGCCTCGCCTGTTATTTGGCGGACAGACAGACAGACAGACAGACAGACAGACAGACAGACACACACACACACACACACACACACACACACACACACACACACAAACATATGATCTATTTTCTTTTTCATTTAATATTCATCTATCAGAGAGAGAGAGAGAGAGAGAGAGAGAGAGAGAGAGATAATTTTTCGTTCACACACACACACACACACACACACACACACACACACACACACACACACACACATACACACACACACGGTCACACATACACACACACACACAAACATACTATCTATTTTCTTTCTTATTTAACATTTCTATATGAGAGAGAGAGAGAGAGAGAGAGAGAGAGAGAGAGAGAGAGAGAGAGAGAGAGAGACTCAGACAATTTTTCGTTCATGGTCACACACACACACACACACGGTCACACACACACACACACACACACACGCACACACACACACACACACTATCTATTTTCTTTCTTATTTAACATTTATATATCAGAGAGAGAGAGAGAGAGAGAGAGAGAGAGAGAGAGAGAGAGAGAGAGAGAGCGCGCGACGGTTGACTACGTAACGTGAGTTTGAGGGGTGGTGGGGTACCCTACCACCCCTCAAATTATCAACGTAGTTAACTTGTCTTTTATCGCGTAAATATTAGTCGTACAGAAAAAATGCACTTATGCTAATTGATGTAATTTTAAAAGTTCTATCAAATCATGTAATTTAATCTAACTTTACGCCAAAAACTTTTTGTTTTTAATGTTTTCATTATTTATAAACTGTTTACATGTTCTGATGGTCCAAAAATATATATATATTTATTTCCTTATTTTAATTATTCGCAGATTTTTTGACTTAAACTCCATAGTTTTCGTTTTTACAAAACGAAATGTTAAATACTAGTTTGACAAAAATTATGTTAAATAGTTATTTTCTTACCTTCAAAAGGCCTTTCAGCTGGTGTAGTCTGATTTTGAATAACGCTAATAGTTAAGAAAAAAAAAGTTTTCGATGGTCATTTATCATTGAGTTTCATTTTCAATAGAATGAAAAGAAAGCTTGTTTCATTTAACTTCCCTAATTACTCCTAATCATTTTACGTCAATTTCATAGTTTTCGAGTTATAAGGAAAAAACCTTAACGATTAGTTTGACAGAAAAAATGCACCTATAATCATTTAAATAATTTTAAAAGGCGTATCAGCTAGTGTAGTTATTTTTTTTTATTTTACTCACAGGTTATGAAAAAAAAAATGTCCTTCATTATATAAAGAGTAATTTCATTTTTAAATGTTGCAACAAAAAGTTGGATTCCTATTCACTCTTTGTCTATTCGTAGTCATTGTACGTATACCTTATGGTTCTCGAGCTATAATGAGAAAATGAGTTTTGTGTTAAAAAAATTAACTATGGAAAAAAATATACTTGATTTGTACGATATGTACACTATTTTGAGAAGAGTTCTATAATTTAATTTGACCTCTTAATATTATCAGATTGTCTTCATTTACCGATATGTTGTAGGGAATATTATAGTATACATTCCACATCATTGGCCTGCCATATACACCATATATTTTCTGAATTATTCATATATATGTGTTTTATGTGTTGAGTTACCCCTCTTTGCTAGAGGCCAAAGCACTTGTAAATACAGTTTTCTTTGTTAACTTGAAGGGGTAACTTAACTATTTTACTATATAATTTCTATGAATAGGCTTCATTCTCGTAAGTATTATTATTATTATCATTACTATAATTATTAACAATCGGTAATTTTTGCATTTTGTTAGAAAATTGCAAAAATATGGAAAAACTAGAAAAAAAAAATTAACGGCTCTCAAAAAAATCCCAAACGGCTCTCGAGAAAGATCCGGCTCTTCTCGTTCACCTGGAAGAGCCGGCTCTATGAACCGACTCGTTCACAAAGCGCCCATCACTAGTTGTATCATGGCTACCGTTGAAGTTACTTGTCAAGGTTGTGAATTGGATTATTGGCAAATAATCGCAAAATTTCATTCAAAAAACGATTTGGTGTACGACTTTCTGAGGGAGCATGGCGTCCTACCAACAGCTGTTCAGTGTCGCCACTGTATGGCTCCTTGGAGGAATAGTAGAGGATGACCCCACAGTCAGGAACTTCATGCTCTCGTTTAAGGTATTGTGAGATATGAAATTATACTTGGTAAATTTGCAATTCAACCAATAAATAGGTTAGGTTAGGTTACAAGTGTCAGCGGGGGGTGTCCATGGGGGGACGCAGCCCCCCCCGCCCCCCCCCCCCCCCTGGTTAGACTAGGTTAGGGTAAATTAGGTTAGGTTAGGTTACAACAGTGTCAGCGGGGGGTGTCTAGGGGGAGCGCAGCCCCCCCGGTTAGGATTGGTTAGGGTAATTTAGGTTAAATCTGGGGAAATTTCCCAAAATGTAGGGAAATTCCCCTAGATTTTTCAAAGGCCATACATCACTCCCATATGCCTCCCCCCCCCAAAACCCCCGATTCCCCAGGCTCCTCCAAGCTTGCTGGGGTGGGTGGGGCGGGGTGGGTAGAGATGTGGAATATTGGCATAAAGTATAAATTTACCGTACATAATATTCACAATCGATTTGGAGTTGTTGTTCTTAAAATTTTCCGTTTATTCTTATTATTTGTCAATTTAAAATGTTGGTTATTTCTTCATTTAAATGTATTCACTTTACTAGATTTCGTGTGTGTGTGTGTGTGTGTGTGTGTGTGTGTGTGTGAGAGAGAGAGAGAGAGAGAGAGAGAGAGAGAGAGAGAGAGGGTGGGGGGGGGACAGGCTCACATCCCCCCCTGTATATTCCGGCGGCCCGGAGCCACTTATGGTGAGCGCCACTGGAGGTGGTTCCCATGCATATGGTTTGACACTTGGATCAGATGGTGTGGGAAGGGAGAGTGACAGGAGTGACCTATGAAGTAGCTGGGATAAACCCTGACAGTGCTGTAGATAAGACCCCCACACTGGGACCCATTTGTGCTGGGCGGGGTGGCCGTATCTTCTCTAGGGCAGAGGCTCCCAACCTTTTCTATGCCTCGCACCCCTAGAAAACTTATAATATGATCTCGCACCCCCTAGGCATATATATATATATATATATATATATATATATATATATATATACATATATATATATATATATATATATATATATATATATATATATATATATATATATACAAAAGTAATATCTCATACGAAGATGAAGAAGGCAATTTATACTCAATTTGAGCAAGATTTATTTAAGGATTTTAAGCTAATTTTTGAATGGAAGAAAAAAAAAGAAAAAACGTTTTGCTAAATTGCCAAATCCAAGGTTTCGCATCCCCGGTTGGGAACCACTGCTCTAGGGGCTAAGTGAAAGTGTATGTATGTATGTATGCGTTTGCATGAAAATTTAAGGAGTGTTTTGTCTGTAGCTTTGTAGTCTTTGCAGAATTTGGCTTTTTCAGGGTAATACACCCTGAACATTTTTCGACTCAGTATAATTTTGAGTGATAAATCAGGAGAGGAAATTTTTATTATATAGTTTACTTTTGAGTCACAAACAAGAACGGTTAAACTTTATCAATACAACACTTTTAACTCCATAAGATTTTGGAGACCTTCATCAATCTGATAGTCTACAAAATATTTTACTTACTCTCTCTTTTTCTTCTCTCATTGTTGTTATATTTACGTAGATAAATATTTGATAGATATGCAAATGAATAAGGATGAAATAGAAGTGCATGTGCAGTTAGGTGATAACTGAAACTTTTCGTAAAATAATTCATATATACTGTAAAGAAAATAAACAAGTAACAAGCACATACAATATATGAATAAATAGTTTAATAATAATAAAGTTTCGAGAGATTTTCTAATTGATAAGATTTATTTTGAGACTCAAAGCTTTAGCACCAGATCAATACAATTTCTTAGAATTTTAAATTGAAAAAACATAATAAATTCACAGACAACATTAATGGACTAGATTTTTTTTTAGGTCAATGCATACCTGAGATTCTGTTACAGTAAAATATAAGGAAAGGTCTGTTGGAAGTGTGGAAGCCTTATAAAACAAGTTCACAGTTGTCATACATAACTTTGCTCTTACAATCTACAATTCCAGGTACAAGAAATTACACAATTATTGGACTATAACTTTGTCTCCATGATTTCAGAAAAACTTTGCAGAACCATTTAGGGCAAAATGTTGTTGTTGTGGCCTTTCCTCTTCATCATCTTCCTCCTCCACCACTTCTTCTTCACTTGCATTACCTTCCTCTTCACTTCCTCCTTCATCTTGCAATCCATTTTCCACCCCGGCAAAGTTCATACCTGTTGCTCTCGATATCCCATGCAAAGTCTGGGCATCAACATAGTAGCTGGGATTGGCCTGTAATAGTTTCTTATGTTAATATAATATATAATACCTCTAGTATCTATCTTGGGTATCAAGAGCTCTTCCTATCAACAATACATACATATTATAGGACTTACTTTGGGTAATTTTTCCTTCATTTCTTGCAAGGCATTTAAAGCGGACTTAAAGTTGTTATTGGCAGCAAAATATTCGATTATGACTGCATAAATGTCCCCTTGTCTTACTGCAACCTCAATGTTCGGGTCCATCAACAGCTGCTGCAACTCTTGGACAGCTGCATCTCCATCAGTAACAATCATTCTGAAAAATCATAATCCCGATCACGTTCAGGAAATTTACACAATGGTTATAAGATATGGATTTTTATGGTTTTGCTTCAATACGATTTGAAATGTTATAATATGAATCTTACCTCTTGATATTATTGAATTGGTTAACCTTTTCCAGTTTATATTTAAGTGTTGGTAGTCTCTCTTGGGCTTGAGGGTCATTACTGGTGGTGATGACTTTATATGATTCATTCAGAGCTCCGGCAGCCTTCTCATAATTTTGGAACTCGTCAATTTCCACCTGGAATATCATACGTGTTATTTTCTACGACAAACTTGCCTTTCCCACAAATAAAATTGCCTTCATAATGAAAAGAAATAGATAAAATATATCCAGGAATAGATAAATATATGCAAGAAGAGTTAGTTCTATGTACCTTTACTTTGGAAATAATCATGCCAAGCTGTTACATTATTTCATTGGGAAAAAAAATTGCTGCAAGGTGGCAACAGAAAATAAATTATATTCGTAGTAAAATATCAAATAAATCCATACAAACCTGAGCACAAGAATCATATAATCCAGCCAAGGAAGCAGAGGCCTTTGCCCTGTAATAAAACTGGATTATATTTCTCATAATGTCAGGTTCTTTGCGCCAATCCAGACTCTGCAAGTAATTTGCTGCCATAATGTAAATTTCTCGGTCGGCAAACGTTTGCAAAGTAGACGATGCGCTCTGTGTCTCCTGATTTAAGAAGACATTTCATTGCCTTAACCTGAAAAAAGGAAGCATTGAAATAGTATTGATGGAAAATATCAGAGACCTTTGTATTTCATGGGAAACTTGACCTAAACAATTAACCTCTGACAACTGCTATTGGAAAATATAACTAATATAATCTATTGAAGGTCCTCAATGAAACGGTTTGGTCATATTGATAGTATGTAGAGTGAAGAATTTGTAAAAGCATTTTCTCCACACCATGTATTCTCACCACAGTACTAACCTTATTTCCAGCTTGAGTGAATTTCTTAGTTGCCAACTTGTAGTTTTCTTGAGCATAGGCACATTCTGCAACTTTCTCCAAAATCTGATTTCTTGATTTTGACTCATCTTTGGGCAAAGTAAATCTTTCTGCCAATTCCTCCGTCACCCACACATTGTGCTCAACACACAAGTCAAGCGCATCAAAATACTGAGGAAAAATAGTGTTTGACAGCTTAAGATCACAACTTAATTAACTTATATCAACTCGAGTTACTGCATTATGATGAGGCATGTACTTAATGTTTTTATGTTTGCTTTATTATTGTTGTATGTGAGTTTGATTGATAAAGTAATGTTGATAAAGTATAGTGTATGTCAAAGTGTAGCGGGAGAGTTTGAACTAAGAACACCACTCACAACTAAAGGGTCACTGGGCAGTGTGTGTATTTCCATCACTGCCACAGATAATGGTGAAATTTTTCCTTGCCTTGACTTTTGACATTAACATTTAAATAATCAATGGAGGATTCTTTGATTATAGTGTCATGTGGATTGAGTTTTGCAAAGTTGTGGTGCGTTTAGATGGTAATTAATTTTTGAAAATCCCGTAGTCAGGCTCGCGTTGGTCAAGCTTAAGATAACGTACAACAGGAAGACTAAGGGTGATATTTAATTTTTTCTGACCCATACTTTTCAAAATTTAATGGAGTGAGATTTTGGGTAGTGGGTGTTGAGGTTTCATGAGTAAATATACACAAATAAACCAACCAATGCAAAGTAAAAATTTAATTAGTGCAATCATTATTACCTGTCTACCTGTGATGAGCAATGAAACAGCTCTATCATACTGTCCATTTGAGATAAAATATTGTGCACATCTTTGAATCAGCGCTGGATCTGCATTCTCATCTAATTCTCCTGCAATTTGTCCAACAGCACTGATCTGTCCAGATTTGAAAGCCAAGTCAACAGCTTTGGAAAGGAGTCCTGCTTTGTGATACAACATAACAGCTTTAGGCAACTGGCGACGCTCCGAGAAGAAGTAGCGACCAGCATCTATTTGTTCCGGAGGTCCAGCCACCGACGCCAAATTGAGAAGCTGATCTGAGAAAAGAAAACATTTCACTAAGCATAAGTATTTTTGCAAAACTATGTATCAAATATCTTGCTTTTTTATTAATAATTATTGGAGAAAGGATAGTTATTCATCTTTATTCCAGCTTCTGTAACTGTAGATATTTACTGGAAAGACACTAATGAAGCTGTAGTGTTAAAAGTAATCTGATTGAGATTAAGGAGAGACCATTTTTATTATTCTTTGGAAGCATCATTCTCACAACAATATAAGTTTTAAACTAAGCGTCAGCATTCAACTTTTCAAGATTGAATAGGTTGTTCATATACCATTCAGGCAGGAAAAATGTTACTTCTATCCAAGAAAAAAATGTACTGTGACTCACCATCAAATCCATTATCTTTGCAGATCCTGATGGCATTCCCGTAGGCCTGGGCACGTGTGAAGAAGTGGATGGTCTCCTTCACTTGGGCAACATTCTCATACTGGCGCGCCAAGTGATAGCATGCGGCTCTAGAGGGAGAAAAAACACTTCAGAAACACAAACATATTGAATAATATATATATATATATATATATATATATATATATATATATATATATATATATATATATATATATATATATATATATATATAGTGGGGTCATGAGTGGGTGTATATATCCTGGGATCATGCCTGGGGTCACGCCGTACTTACCTGGCCAGGGGGTGTAGACTTACCTGGGGTGCACACGTATAAGGTGAATTGTATCACGTTCTATACTTGATAAATAAAGATTTATTTTATTATATTATATCATTACGTCTCTGTCTCTCTCTCTCCCCCCACTTCTACCTATCACCAGTCTCGTTGGCAATGTCCGCAGCCTTCTGTAGGTTGTTACAGTAGCAGTACACTCTCACAAGGGACAGATGGTCATGGGCTGCCTCATAGAACTGTAGTGCTGTCTCCATTTCACTGGTTGATTCTAAATACTGTGCCCATCATCTTCTTAAAGCTCTGAAACAATTAACAGGATATAGTTTTCTTACTTAACAAATACTTACATCCAAATTTCATGTCTACACTTGCCTATCCTTTGCATGCCAACACTTATCTATCCTTAGTGTGCATGATGTAATGTTCCAGTGTTGGGAGGTCATCAAACAACATCCGAGGAACCTCAAATCTGTGAGTGTCCGAATTTTCATAATGACTTATAGCTCCGCTGTAATCATCTGAAATAAATTTGGAAAGATCATTTTATTGATTTTGATTTATTATCTATGCCTTGATTTGGTTATCTAGTCTTATTGAAGTATACAAAGGTAGAAATTGTCATATCATTACTTATTCAATCTTCTAACCTGTGAAAATTATCCTGACATCACTCCATAAACTTTTATATAAGTTTCCTGTATCTCCACAACACTAATATCAACTGTAAACTATGATACGTGCAATAACTAATACTTGAGATTGTTAAAAAAAATCTATGAAAGCTACAAATGAATACAAGAATCTGGACAGGGTGGAAAAAAATACTATTAATTCCAGCATTTGTGTACCTTTGCTTTCCAAGTGCTTAGCGTAGTTATAGTGAGAGGAACGCAGGTGAATCCTATCATGATTCTCTGCTACTTCCAGGGATTTTGACCACACACCAGCATCCTGATGGAGCCGCATTCACTAGGTCATAGCAGCCACACCCTCTATACAAACACTCGGCTTCATCCTGAAAATACAATAACAAAGTTAATTATTTCATTCATATTTATAATGGAAATATGTCATAATATATAAAGCCTTACAACAAGAGAGATCTTCTATGTATATGAAGCTTAATAATTACAACAGTGATACGTTCTAAATCCAATGTGATACGTGCAATAACTCACTCACTCCAGTGCTATACAAACATGAGTATCCTACAGTACAAAAAGTATAGTATCTACATCATAATAAAAAAGTGTACAATATATATTAGTATTCCCATTACCCTAACCCCAATTTTCACGTGGATGGGGCTGGTATGCCTTCATAGTGAGAGGAGAGGAGATGAAACAGTACAGAGCTACCAGCATCATTGTGCTTCTTATGCTTCAAGTGCCACAGTGTAACCAGCATGCCCAGTTGTGGTGCCAACATGGCCACCCTTGCATCCAGCTGAAGTTCCTTCATAGCGCAGGACCCGAGCTCCACTGGCGTGGCCCATGTTGCCCAGACACAACGCCGCCACGTCCAGTAGTGATGGGCGCTTTGTGAACGAGTCGGTTCATAGAGCCGGCTCTTCCAGGTGAACGAGAAGAGCCGGATCTTTCTCGAGAGCCGTTTGGGATTTTTTTGAGAGCCGTTAATTTTTTTTTTCTAGTTTTTCCATATTTTTGCAATTTTCTAACAAAATGCAAAAATTACCGATTGTTAATAATTATAGTAATGATAATGATAATAATACTTACGAGAATGAAGCCTATTCATAGAAATTATATAGTAAAATAGTTAAGTTACCCGTTCAAGTTAACAAAGAAAACTGTATTTACAAGTGCTTTGGCCTCTAGCAAAGAGGGGTAACTCAACACATAAAACACATATATATGAATAATTCAGAAAATATATGGTGTATATGGCAGGCCAATGATGTGGAATGTATACTATAATATTCCCAATGTATCATATCATATCTGTATATTCATTGTTAACTAGTTTTAAGATATTCATTGTTTTTAGCTAAGAGAGAGAGAGTGTATGCGGGTAAGGAATTTTCCTAGAATTCACATCCCAGCCAAGGCGTCAGGTCAAAGCCAGCCCATGGCCTACGTGCAGGACCCTATCACACAGCTCTGTTCCCGTGACGTCATTCTCCCGGGTCAGTCCCGACCAATCATAGGCGCGTAGTCCACCTGGAGTCGACCTTTCCTGACCGCGGCTGAGCCCACACCACCACTTCTCACCCTCATTCTCAGCCTGGCGACTACATCAACCAGTCGCTCATCTCTCAGCTCGCTACCATCATCAACGTTTCGTCATCTCTCTCAAGGCAGGCAAAGGTCATAGTCACTATATATTCTGTATCTACTCAAGTCGTGTTGTGTCAATATATCATCTATATCAAGCCGTGTGTGTTTCAACAAGACCTCCATCATCCACGCTACCCCTCTACCTACCCTACTTCCAAGCCACGCGGTGACCGGCCCGGTACCAAAATAATCACCGATACACCAACAACATATCGGTAAATGAAGACAATCTGATAATATTAAGAGGTCAAATTAAATTATAGAAC
>JAXIVD010000042.1:174665-224665 GCA_036785275.1 Cancer borealis | reverse complement strand
CACATTAACTCATTATATGTCCCTATTAGATTAGGATTTTCTCTCATATACACCATAGATGATACTATTACATTATTCAGATTAGAATGAAAGTTATATATCACAGAGTAAAGTATCATCCTTGACATAATGCAAGGTGAAGCATCCACTTGCCTTCTTCTCAGCATCATGAGCGTTGAGAAAGTATAAGAAGGGCACCTGCACCCCAAGGAGACGGGAGAAGGCAGGGCTCAAGGGGAAGGTGTCTTGCACAATGTTACCATGATCAGGACTCACAAACAGGGACACTAACATAACTGCAGCCTGCAAAAGGATGTCCACACAATCAAGATAAACATACTTTGTGTTTAGTATAGCATTATAAGCAATGATTATATGTAAAGAGTGGGATCTACCCTCTCTTTCTTGGGTGCTGAGGACAGGTAATGATCCTTTTGTTTCTTGGTGTTGTGAAGAGACTTTGCCTCACACACTAAGAGCCGTGGGTCTTCAGCATCCCACATGTGTGACATTATAAAGCGACCGCCAACCTCCTGTGCTGTTTCACGTTTTGCCCTGAAAGGTAATATCATAATCAATGCTGGAAACTCATTTGTCCAACTTTGTATGGGTAAAATAATATTAAAAGAAACAATTTAAGATATTACAAACAACATACAACATACTCCTACATATAACAATGAAAACTAAGTGCTGTTTCCACCTCAAAACTACTTCACCACTTTCTAAATAACTACCTTTGCTATATGTCATCCCTTTCCTCTTTATAATCCTCTCCATCCCATGGAAATTCACACACTTTTTCCCTCCTAATTTACTTTCATGAATCCATACATTATTTTCACCTTCACTCTGACAAATGAAGAATAAAAAAACACAGTCCTTCACATCTCCTTTGGATCATTAAAACCATCACACGAGACAGAAATGAGTAACAAACAGGTACAATTACAATATCCTCTTACCTGCTGTTCAGTCCATCCTCTTTTGAACTAACACTTTCAGCAGAGTTGGGAGGAGTAGTCCCATCCACATCATCATCCTCGTAAAGGCCAGATGCAAAGTTAAAGTAGGTAAAGCTTTCACTCTCTATATCCCACATGTACAGCTTAGGGTCGGGGAGGAGAGAGGTTTGTGCCACAGCGATGGATACCCGAGTGCCGTTACAGTTGCAGTGAGCGGATATGATCTCACCGAAGTCTTTGATGTATTCGCTAACTTACTTTCCTTGTGTGTGTGGTTTGGCTTCTCTGTTGGACACATAAATAAATAAAGAAAAAGTAAAATAGAATAAATAAAAAGTTCATATAAGCTTGACGAATGGTAATGTTATGAAGGTATGTGTTTCCAGACTCTGATAGATCAAAGAAACAGTAAAATTCAATGATTCTTGTATGATGTAAGAGATAATAGAAGATTTTGAGACTATATGAAGGAAAAATATCAACATGAGACAACTAGGTTAAGTAAACGAAAAGAGAAATGGAAATATTCGGCATAAAATACCATAAAATAACCATCAAATAGGTGAGATATGACATTCTACAGTGTATCAAAAGATTAAAACAAAAAAAATATATAAAAAGAAAATAATCCTGTCCCATACCTCCTGGATAAATCCCATAGCTTGATCACTCCATTTATAGTTGCCGTCACAAGAACATTTCCACAAACATTGAGTCCAATGGGGTGACCTTCCGTCTCGGTGAAGTTGAGAGTCTGCTTCACTGTGCCTTGAGGTGAGCGGACTTGTATGTTGTTTCCCTCTATCGAGTATATGCTGCCTTCCTGGATAATGGCACTCTCCACCTCACACTGGAATGATGCTGTCCAAGATAATGATCATGAATAAGTATGAAAAAAAAAAAAAAAAAAAAAAAAAAAAAAAAAACATGCATTGGTTTGATTCTGTACATTCAAAATATAATAAAAGTAATGTAATACAATTCCTCCCATCACCAAATATTTGTATGGAAGTGTGCATGCTTACTGAATGAATAATAATCAGTTAACATAATTTTTAATCAAGTAATATAACTGGAAAGAAAATTATGATAATAATATAAATCTACAACACAAAGCAAACTATTGATATTACAAAACTACTGATCAACAAGAGTTCACAGTGTTAAAGTAGCAATGAACAATACCTGAACCAGTAAACATATATCTTTTTCCATCCTACAGTAGAAATTCACACCAGGGCTTACTTACCAACACTTATAAATTATTTCAAACACTTATACAGCTAAATAGTCCTTTCAATCCTCTTTATAAACACCATCAACACTTAACAAAATCTTCGGTACAAACCAACAAGTAAATGTGTAGCGTCTGATGCTATTTCTTACACAACCATCTTATTCATATTCCAGAGCAGCAGGTGGTCAAGAGAGTTGTGAATCCCACGTACTTGGATCTCAGCCCCAAGCTCAAGGTGACTCCCTCCTGAGAACACATCCACTGACAGCTGCGTCGGGGATACTTGCACCACTGACACCTGGTAAAAAGACACACATAATGCAATAAAAATATCCGTTCATCACTTCATTCTTTAATCTAATTTGTATTGAATATGTAAGGTAGAGACGTTCCCTTGCAACCCCAAATGAGAAGTAAATGTGTTTATAATCTCACCTGATCCTTATAGCTGGCCACCATATGCTGTTCATTCAGTATATAAACATCACGGACTGTGTTGACACCCAATAAATTCTGTGCCGATCCCCAAGCCACCTGAAATAAATAATAAATTCATACAGTCACTCTATACTCTATTTCCAAGTCAATTTTACATAACACCACCCCCCTTTAGCTTACACTAGTATGAATCCTTACTCTTATTTGTACAGTAGCTGAGACACATGACAAACTCTTGGTCTCGGTAGCTTGGTCCACGTAAGCTGAGTACATAGTTGTCCCCTGAGTCCAAGTTCCACAATCGGACAGAATTATCTCCCGTAGACACTGGCAAGAGGCCCGGTCCGGCCCAGGTTACTTGAATGTCATTGGTCCTTCCACTCAGCTTCACCTGAAATAAAGAGTTCAATTCTCTAAACAGTTCCTTTATTAAAGTAAAAGAATGCGTTCATGTAATTATTAAACTGTTGCAACAAAGTATAAGCAATTAATTAAGGACACTTGTCTATCAAATTCAAAATGTCTGTAATTAAGGAATCTATGAAAGAGGTGATCAAAGATAACATAAACCATGTATGACTTTCCATTGATCATAATGTTCCTTCTGGATGAGACAAAATAAAAAGTATTAATGTAATAATTGAAAACAACTTAATTACTGCCGTTACTAATCAAGTATTTATTTACCCGATTAATTTCCGTCACAGAGCCGTCCACAGCCACTGAGAACTGTCCCAGCACCAGAGTCTCTGTGATCACCACCAGCAGGTTCCGAGCACCGTGATGCAGCAGACGTTTAATGCCACCATCAGCCTGCAGAACTTCCACAGAGTTTCCACTTTCATTCACGTGGTACAACACACCTGGAAAAGACATCAACACAGGGTTAATATTTTGAACTGGAAAGAGGTGCAGCTGACTACTATTACTACCATTGTTTTTCACTTGAGTTTTATGCAAAGAATGTTTGTATTTTATATAATAATAGATTTAATTCCTCACACATGAAATCCTTCTTCTCAAATCATACACATCACTTCATTATAACATTTCCAAAAAGCCTACAAACATTACTAATAAAAAAGCATGTATATTCGAGTCATTACGATATTTGGTTTGATATCAACACTTCAGAGCTAAACTGAAAACTGGATCTAATATCTACTTCTTGGTAAACAATAGTAAGCAGGTTTCCATAACAGTAGATGATCCAAGATAAAAGTTCAGGTTATCCTTTGCAGTTCCCATCATTCCAATGTGTTTATGGCCGGTTCTTGGTCGCCAGGAACTGAGTATGTCAAGTGCCCGCTCATCCCCACTCACAGCTGCCTGGGCAAGGCCACTGCAATGGTGGGTGATTAACCAAATTAGTTGACTTCCTTTACATATACAAACTAACATTCAACAACTGGTGTAGTGTATGTGTCCTTTACTTTATGTCCAGGGAAGGAAGGGTTTTGTCTGCAGCAGTATTAACTCCGTATTACGTCTTCTATACAATTTGCTTGTTATGGTACACATGAAATGGCATCCAAAAACGAAGCCATACAAAGAATAACATGACAAAATAGTTCAATAATATAAAACTCAACATTTATGGTGCAAACATCTAACTAAAACTTTCCTGAAGGTAGCTACAAGTCTACTTTAGGAGAGTGTTTATGATAATGGTGCACAAAACTTTACCTCTCCAGTATAAACATTGACTGTTCCATCTTTCTCCTCGCTGTAAGCCGCCACAGCAAGGCAAGCTGATTGGGCGTCCCATGCTATGTGGGTGTTGATGGCACTTGTATGAGGACTGTTGACAATGCAGTCAAAGTACAGCGACATCTTTAACTTGAGAGGAAAAAAGAAAATATATATACATAAACTCTCAACTCTCCTCCTCTTACCAAGATTTCTTACCATGGTAAGAGGAGGAGAGTTGAGAGTTTATGTTTATATATTTTCTTTTTTCCTCTCAGGTTCAAGATGTCCTCTAACTGACTGTCTTGACTCTTTAAGTCACCGCCGCAATGTTGCATCTTTATCGATCTTCTACCGCTATTTTCATGCTGATTGCTCTTCTGAACTTGCTAACTGCATGCCTCCTCCCTCCCGTGGCCTCGCTGCACAATACTTTCTACTTCTTCTCATCCTTATTCTGTCCATCTACCTAATGCAAGAGTTAACCAGTAGCTTCACTCTTACATCCCTTATACTGGTAAACTCTGGAACTCTCTTCCTTTGTCTGTTTTTCCACCTGCCTATGACTTAAACTCTTTCAAAAGAGGAGTGTCAAGACACCTCTCATACTAATTTGAACTGCCCCATTTTTTATTTCTCCTACTGTCTTCTTTACAGGGCCTGGCGACAAGCGGGATTTTATTACCCTTTTAATGTAAAAAAAAAAATATAATAAAATAAATAAAAAAATAAAATAGATTGCTCCATTACTTTGTGTTCTATCTAGAGTACTAACCTTTAGGATCTTGTCTAATTCATCCTTCTTCAATCCTCTGTGCCATTTAAATACTTTGATTAGATCCTTTCTTATTCTACGTCTCTCCTAGGAGTGTACATTGAAAAGCTTTGATCTTCTCTTGTGAAGTATATTCCTCATTCAATGAATAATTTCCATCATCTGTGTTACTTGATTAGCTCAATTTCTAATTTAATACATTGTTTCTTTGGACGGAGATCTGCGTTCATTAAAACTCCCAAATCTCTCTCGCTATCAGATCTTCTCACTAATTAATTCTGTATGATATCCGTTTGGAAAGGATTATCTCTACATTTCCGTCGCAAATTCTTAGTTTGTGAGATATTCAATGTTTTCTATGAGACCTTCTCTTCAAAAAATAAAGTTTAGTTCGGTTTAAACAAGGTTCTGTTATTTGTCAATATAAATTAAGGTTTGATTAGGTTCGGTTGATTTAGAAGCTATCAAATGTTCTCTATGACCAGAAGTAAGGAGTTGGACGAGGAGCAGAGACAAGACGCAGACGTAAACAAACACCATTTACCTAGTTCACCATTATGGTGAAGATGTAAAATTTTACTATAAACTCTATCAAACATGTCAAGGGATGGAGTGAAAAACTTGGCTGTAGCTCCAAGTTTTAATGAACTAGAAAACGGACACTGTACATCATCAAGAAGAAGAAGGGGAAGAAGAGACAGAGATTGTGTTTGTGTGGCTCCCAGATATCTGTGAAATACTTGCTTTTACTCGACTTCTGTGACGTGTAGATTGAACTGAGCAATGGCTGATAGCACCTGTGCCGACTGTAAGAGGGAGGTGGAGAGCGGGCAGCCAGCTGTGAGCTGTGAGAGGTGTGAGAAGTGGTGGCACCATGCTTGTGTGGGACTTAAGGCGGCCACCAACAACAAGGTCCTCACCCACCACCAGATAGTTTTCCTCTGCCTCGTGTGCTTAGACCTCACACGAGAGGAGTGGAAGAAAAAAGAAGAGAAAAAGGAGACGAAGGACGAAGGCACGCAGATGGAGAAAAAGAAATGTGAGCGGGAGGAAAGGAGCGTGCAGACGGAGACACAGGGCGAGGACAAGGAAGCGGGAAGCCAGCCGGAGGTTGTGGTGGTGGCTGAGGTGGGAGGAATCGCGGCGGTGCCCAAGAGAGTGGAGATGGTGAGGCGGTCCCCAATTTGCCTTATTGGGGACAGCATGATCCGTCACGCTCCTGCCCACGTGAAGTGCTCTCTGCCTGGCAGTAGCTGCACCAGCCTACCGGGTGCTCGCATCCACAATGTGAAGGAAAAAGTAAAGGAAGTCACCTAAGGAATGGAAGATGGAATGCTAGTTGTGCAAGGAGGAGGAAACGACTTGAAGAGGATTGGTGTGGAAGGGATTGTGAGAGAAGTAGTGGATGCAGTAAAGGCTGTTGAAGGAAAGAAGATGAGTGTGGCTGTGGTGGGAGTGCTGCGACGACCACGAGAGGACGTGACATACGAGAGACTGCGAAGAGCAACCAACAAGAGGATCTTCGAGGAAATCACGCGGATGAAGGTGAAGTGGATGAAGGAGAAGTCCGGAAACGTGAGCTTCCTCGACCTTGACAGAGCGCTCGACGACGACCGACTGTTCGCAAGAGACGGTGTACACTTGAATGATGCTGGGAATGCAAGGATGGGACGAAGGCTACGTGAGTGGGTGAAGGCGCGGTCTGTGTGTTGTGTGGACGTGGACTGAACGGAACGACTGAGGATGGAAGCAAGACGAGGAAGAGAAGATAACTACCAGCGATAAATTGTTTGAAGTTTGGTTGTGTGAATGTGAGAGGATGGGGAGTTGGTAATCTTGAGGATGTATGTAAGGAGTTAAATGAATGGAAGTTTGATGTAGTTGGTGTGACCGAGACACACCTGAGGGACGACGTGCGGGTGGATGGCAACGAGTACGTGATGATAGGAAAGGGACGTAGGAAACAGGAGAGACTAGGAGGAGGGGTAGCTTTCCTTCATAGAAAGGAAAGTAACCTTAAAGTAGAAGAGTTAGATGTAGGAAGCAGTGCCATGAGTGAGGACATTTTAGCTTTGAGAGTGGAGTGTGCAGGAGAGCATGATAGGCGTGAGAGTTTTGTGGTGGCTGTGATGTACATGACAGTGGAGGGTGAAAGAACAGTTAGAGAAAATGGAATGAAGTATGATGTACTGAGGAGGCTTGTGAGAAAGTATGCTGGAGAGAAAGTGATAGTTATGGGAGATATGAATGCACATTTGGGTATGTTAGGTGAGCGAATGAATCGGAATGGTGAGATGCTTGCCGAGTTTATAGATGAGATGAACTTAAAAAACCTTAACGAGACAGTGGCAGAGGGACGAGTGACATGGAGTGCAAGGAACCATGAGTCTGCGATTGATTATGTGTTGGTGAATGGAAAGATGCGTGAAAGTGTGGCTCGGATGTGGATAGATGAGGACGGAGTGATTGATGTTGTGTCTGATCACAATATGCTTATAGTGGACTGCATGTTAGATGGAAAAAATGAGGTGAAAGTGAAGGAAATAAAGAGGAAGTAGAGACTGAGAGATGCCAACTGGGAGAATTTTCAGGTATGTTTGAGTGAAAAAATGTGGAATGCCGAAAGTGCACAGGATGTGGATGAGCTGAATGATAGGTTGATAGGTAATGTAAGGAGTGCAAGTGTGAGTGAGATAGGGTTTGTTAGGATGAGTGGGAAAAAAAAGGAAGAATAAGCCTTGGTGGAATGAGGATATCAAAGAAGCAAGGAGACGGCGAAAATACTTGAACAGGGAGTGTAGGTGGCTGAAGAAAAAGAGGCATGAAAGTGAGGAAGCGGAAGTGGAGTACCAGAGTGCATGGGCAGCGTATGTGAATCAGCAGCGGATGACGAAGAGAAAGATTAGCGATGCGAAAGTGAAGTGTGAGAGGAGTACAATTCAATCTCTGAAAGAGAAGGGTTTGGAAGGTGAGCGTGAGTGGTACAGATTCATGAGAGGGGAGAGCATAATTGAGAGTGAAGATGTGAAAGTTTTGAAAGTGAATGATGAATGTGTGACAGATGAGAAAGAAATAAAAGAGTCTGTAAAAAAGTTCTGGGAAGATATAGGAGGTGTGGGTGAGATCTTTGATGCAAGAGGTGAATGTTTGACTTTGGAAAGAAAGGATGTAGGAGAACTGGATGAGTGGATCAGTATAGATGAGGTGAAAAAGTGTGTAAAAAGGCAGAAGAATGGAAAGGCGGCAGGCCCAGATGAGATACCGTATGAAATGTATAAGAATGGGGGTGAGACGATGATTGAGAGAATGACTGACCTCTTTATCCGTGTGTGGAGGGAAGAGAAGGTGCCGAAGAAGTGGAATGAATGTAGAGTGACTCTGTTGCATAAAGGAGGGCATACAAGTAAGGAGGAGTTAAAGAATTATAGGCCAATTGCCCTAACGAATACAGTAGGAAAGATTTTCAGTGCAGTGTTGAATAAAAGATTGTGTGAGTGGATTGAGAGAACTAGGGTGTTAGGTGAAGAACAAAATGGTTTTCGTACAGGTAGGAGAGCAGAGGACAATATTTTTGTGGTAAATGAGATGATTGAAAGGAAAAAGAATGAAGGAGGGAAGCTCTACCTTGGGTTTTTAGATATTGAAGAAGCTTATGATAGGGTGAGTAGAGAGATGTTGTGTAAAGTTTTGGAAAAGGTTGGTTTGAGTGAAAAGATAGTGAACATAGTTAGAAGTATGTATGTGGACACTAGAGCAAAATACAGGCTAGGGAATATAGAAACAGAATGAGTGAAGAGTGAGAGAGGTGTTAGGCAAGGATGTCTTCTGTCTCCAACCTTGTTTAGTTTGTACACGGAAGAATTGGCAGTTAGAATGAGAAGAATGAATGCAGGAGTGAAAGTGGGTACTGATAGATTATGCTTGTTGTTGTATGCCGATGATGTGGTTGTTATGAGTGAGTGTGCGGATGAGCTCCAGAGTCTGTTAGATGTTGTAGGTCAGTATGGCAGAGACTTTGGGGTTAGGTTTAGCAGTGAAAAAAAGTAAAGTGATGATTGTGAATAGATCACGGGATGAGGAAACCAGTACATGGAGACTGGGAGAGAATGAGCTAGAGCAGACGTGTGAGTACAAGTATCTCGGGGTGTGTATAAGTGCAGACGGCTGTGAAAAAATGAAGCATGAAAAGATAAGTCAGCTGAATCAGTGGGTTGGTCGAATGGGGAGTGCAGCAAGGATGAGGGCCTGCAAGTATGATGTGTTGCGAGAAGTGTGGAAGAGTGTGGCTGTGCCAAGTGTTATGTATGGCATATATGTGGTTGCATGGAATGAAAGTGAAATAGAGAAGTTAGATGTAGGACAGAATAGAGTGGCGAGAATGGCACTGAATGCACCTAGGTATGCAGCCATAGAGGCACTGAGAGGTGACATGGGATGGAGCTCGTTTAGGGAAAGACAGATGAAAGCGATTCTTAGATACAAAGTTAGACTTGAACGAATGGAAGATACAAGACTGGCACGGAAGGTGTATTTGTGGAATGAAAGGAACAGTAGATGGATGAAGAGATGCATGAGGATGGTAAACAGGAGTAACATGCAAATTATATGGACATATGGACCGAGTGAGGGAAGACAGGATGAGTATGAGTGGAGAATGTCGCATGAAAGCAGGGAGGGGAATGAGTTGGATGTGAGGAAGTGGGAAAAAGTGATAGACCAAGAGGTGAAACGTGTAGGACTGAGTAAATGGATGAATGAGATGGAGAGAAAGAACACTTTGGAATGGTACAAGGAGAAAGAGACACCAGCGTATGAAAGGTGGTATGATGGAAGCCTGGGTAGCGATCTTCTCTTCCGAGCCAGGGCACAGTGTATGGATGTGAATGTAAGAAACTATAGATGGTCTGAGTCAGGCAGCAAGGTGTGCCAGATGTGGGACATGGGGGAGGACGAGACGGTGGAGCATGTGTTGCTGGAGTGTGACAAGTATAACAGAGAGAGAATGGACATGATGAGGATAGTTCTGAGTGAGATGGGATGTGAAATGAATGTATTGGTTGAAAGGACTGGCAGGGAATGGATGGCGTTGCTGCTGGGTCTGTGTGGGGACACCACGGCACGAATGATTGATGCCGTGAAAATGTTTCTGGAGAAAATGTGGAATGTGAGGATTGGTCAGTAGTCTTGTATGTATGCTGATATATGAGGTTATGTGTGTTTTTCTTTCTTTTTTCTTTTTGTGTAGGATATTCACTAGTTGGCGACTCCCTCGCCTTGCTTTGTGAGGTGTTGGCGGCAACCGCCAGTTCCTGCTTGGCGCCCGTCAACATAAGTGTGCTCCCGCTTAATTAGTAAACACTACAAGGAAGACTGTGTTTATCTGACACCCTTCATGGCGCAGTGAGTGGTCGTTCCTACGCAAAATGTCGTCCCGACACCCACCCAGGTTCTCAACACCTCTGAGGAGCCGACAGACGAGGGCAAGACCATCCTCCGCCCTCTCCGTTGCAGAGTCTGCCCTGGCCATGCTGCAGGCCAACATGGCGTCGATGTCTACAACACGGCAGCAAGCCAGCCACAAGCCTCCAGCCGCCGCCACACCGGAGAAGTGTGGGATGGTTATGTCGTGTGCGGGCTTCAGAACGTGGCGCCGCTCGGTGGAGTCTTGGCTACGCCTGGCAAGGTGGGCAGACGAGGAAGCCGTGCTCTACATACGCTTGCTGTGCGTTCCAGCCCTGCAGTGTGCACTAGACGCCAGCTTCAGCGTGGAGCAGTGGGAACTGCTAACACCCAAGGATGCGTTGGACGCTATCGCTAAGCTAGTGCTGCGGGCATCGAACCAGGCAGTGCGCTGGTCTGAGTTCTTTGGTGCCTACCAAACGCCGGGTGAGTCAGTTAGTGCCTATATGACGCGGTGTGGCCAGGAGGCCATGGATTGCGGCTTCGAGTGCCCACAGTGCCATAGTAATCTTACAGAGTACATGCTCTTGCGAAAAGTGGTGGTTGGCCTGAGTGATCCTGCTCTAAAGCAGGAAGTGTTCCGTCGTTGCGATACATTTAGTGATATCGACGGCCTCCGGGGTTTCTGTGCGTCATTCGAGGCCGCCCAGCGTGATGCTACCTCGGGCGGGAAGTTTGGGTGGGAAAGTGCAGTGGCGGGGGCGGATGTGTTGTCACATGACGTCACCGAGGAGCCAGAGAGCGCGCCACTGCAGGAAATCGCCGCAGCTCGCCGGCCCACCGCCTCCCAACACCCCGCCAAAGCCTCGCGCAGGTCTTGTGACTACTGTGGTGAAAAACACGACCCCGATAAGGCGTCGTGCCCTGCTAAAGGCCTTACTTGCTTCGTCTGTGGGAAACGGGGGCACGTACAGAAGGTGTGCAGACTAGCTAAGAAGCAGGGAGCGGGGAAAACAGTGAACGGTGTGACCGTGGGCGCTACAGCGACAGCGGAAGAGCAGCCGCTACTGAGGGTCGAGGTGACTCCTCAGGCAGGCGGCGCGACACGGGCAGTCAGGGCCGTCGCCGACACAGGGGCTATGGTGTGCGTTGCTGGCCCCAGCCTTATGTCCTCGCTGTTGCTGTTGCAGCGTCGGGCCGGCTTACGAGACCTGGCTAAGATCCCGCTGGCCAGCCTGGGCGCGGCTCCGTGTCATATCAGCCTCCCAGACCGCTCCACCGTGCAAGAAGTCTACTTTGTCAAGTCAGTGGAGAGTCTGTACTTGTCACGCAAGGCCTGTCTGGAACTGGGTCTCATCCACAGCGACTTCCCACATCCCCTTCCCCTGATCGCCGGCGCAGAGGTGATGCAGGCCGAGGACGGTGGCTTACCGGCCAGACCAGCCACCATACCACTTCAGCCACTGGAGGAGAACGTACCACGCCTAGAACAGTGGCTTCTGCGGCAGTTCTCTTCCTCCACGTTCGACACTGAAAGGTACCCACTTCGGGTAATGGCAGGCCCGCCCCACCGCATCCACCTAAAGGAAGGCTCCCGGCCCTACGCCTGTTACACACCAGCCGCGGTACCCAAACACTGGGAAACAGAGGTCAAGCAGCAGCTCGACGACGACGTGAGAAGAGGTGTCATTCGTCCCGTCCCCACAGGAGTGGCCACAGAATGGTGCGCCCGCATGGTAGTGGTGGCCAAGAAGTCTGGTAAACCCCGCAGAACTGTCGACTACCAGAAGCTGAATGCCAGCTGCCTGCGGGAGACACACCACACACCTGCTCCCTTTGACATGGTGTCAGACATACCCTCACACTCGTACAAAACGGTAGCTGATGCACACTGGGGGTTCCACCAAGTCGAACTAGCAGAGGAGAGCAGGCATCTAACAACCTTTATCACACCATGGGGGCGTTACCAGTATTGTCGCACACCTATGGGGCACTGTTCGGCCACGGACGCGTATACAAGATGATGCTGTCAGCGACTTCCCCCGCATGCACAAGTGTGTCGACGACACGATCTTCTACGATGCCAGTGTTGAAGAAGCTTTCTGGCACACATACAACTTCTTGGAGTTAAGTGCCAAGAAGGGCATTACCCTCAAGCCAGAAAAATTCAGATTCTGCCGCAGGGATGTGGAATTCGTTGGGTTCCATCTTGACTGGAGTGCGTACAAGCCAACAGAGAACCGCCTAGCAGCAATCAGGGAATTTGCTATGCCTGCAAAGCCATCAATCACTGACATAAGATCCTGGTTCGGTTTTGTGAACCAATTGGCACCCTTCCTGGCCACCGCACCGATTATGGCACCCATCAGAGACCTTCTCAAGAAACCCAGTGGGAGCAAGATCTACTGGGACGAGAAGCTGCAGCAGAAGCTACATCAGGCCAAGGAGACGATCTGCCAGTTAGCCAAGGATGGTTTGGCCTACTATAACCGCACCAGACCCACCATCGCTATGACAGATTGGAGCAGAGAGGGGATTGGCTTCGTAATCCTCCAGCAGTACTGTTCCTGCGTGACAGCCGAAGCACCTTTCTGCTGCAAGGGAGGGTGGCGCCTGGCCCTCTGTGGCAGCCGCCACTTAACAGCGGCAGAGGCTGGTTACGCACCCGTGGAAGGAGAAGCACTGGCGGTCGCTTGGTGTCTGCGGAAGGCACGCCTGTTCCTCCTTGGCTGTCCTAACCTATGTCTGGTGACTGACCACCGTCCGCTGGTCGGGTTGTTGGGTGAGAAGGCCCTGACCAGCATAGCAAATCCATGATTATTCCGCCTGAAAGAAAAAACGCTGCTGTACAAGTTCACCATCCGCTACCTGCCTGGGAAGAGAAATTGTGCTGCCGACTTCCTGTCTAGGTACCCATCCATGAGAACGACACCAGATGAGGCTGACGAGAACCAAGATGAGGAGCTATCATCAGCCGTGGCAGCAGCAACAGTGGCGGCTCTGGACCTCAATGAACGCATCACCCTGGATGAAGACACGGTCCTCCAGGAGTCAAAAGACGACCCGGCGTACCAACTATTGTTGGCGAAGGTGCTAGACGGCAACTGGCACCAACAGAGGTCCCAAGAAATAGCATGCCTGCGACCATACTACTCCGTCAGAGAAAGGCTGGGCGTGTCCCGAGGCTTGGTGACATATGCGTTTGATCAGAGCCACCTTCGCCTAGTGATCCCCAAGAATCTTCGCCAACGGGTAGCCACTCACTTGCACGCCGGCCACCAAGGCATAGACTCCATGCTCAGGAGGGCGAGACAGACGGTATACTGGCCGGGCATTGAAGGCGACCTGCGCCATCACCGCTCTACCTGCGGCACATGCAATACACAGGCGCCATCACAACCCCCAGAAACTCTGCTGCTCACACCGCCCCCACAATACTCCTTCCAGCAAACAGTGGTGGATATATGTCAACTGGAAGGGCACGCCTACCTGGTATATGCGGACAGGTTAACCGGATGGCTTAAGGTCACACACCTGGCTGAGGGCACGGTGTCAGGTGCGATCATGGACCAACTACGACGCCACTTCATCAGATGGGGCGCGCCAGAGCAGCTATCAATGGACGGGGGCACAAACCTCGTCAGCGAGGACATGAAGGCATTTTTGAATAGATGGGGAGTGACGGTGCGTCTGTCATCAGCCTACTTCCCACAGTCGAATGGCAGGGCCGAAGCAGCTGTAAAGTCGGCCAAAAGGGTGCTGCGAAACAACATTGGGGTGGATGGGAGCCTGGATAATGATAAGGCATCGCTGGCACTGCTTCAGTACCTCAACACCCCACTTCGCGAGATCGACAGGTCCCCCGCCCAAATGGCCACAGGACGCCAACTACGTGATGGCGTGCCATCGGTCAAAGGCAAACTCCAAGTTGACAAGTACTGGGGGAGCACTCTACGCGCACGGGAGCGACAAATGGCTCAGCACAACGCCAAGGTGCTGGCCGACCACAACAATCCTCGCTCCCGCCCCCCACTATCTCCTGGCAGCAAGGTGCTGGTGCAAAACCAGACCAGCAAAGTTTGGGATAGGTCAGCAGTGGTGGTGGAGGAAAAAGGAAACAGGCAGTACGTCACCAGGCTGGAAGGGAGCGGAAGGATCTCGCTCCGAACACGCATGCATCTAAGGCACGCACCGGGCGTAACACACGAGCCCGACGAACCCAGTGACCCTGAGCCAGCTGACATTTCAAGGCCACCATCACCCTCGTCGCCCCCTACATGGCAACCATCAGGGCCATCAAGCAGGAGGGCCAGACGGCCCCCGAGGTGATTAGAGGATTATTGTGTGGAGTGATCACACACACACACACACACACACACACACACACACACACATCTACACGCGCACGCACACACATACACTCATACACACACACACACGCACAAAGCTACATACTAACGCACACGTTCTTGTATTATTGTTTTGTACTACTTTTGTAATTCCTCGGGCTTACACTTTGTGTTTCTTAGTTTACGTTAGGACTGATGTTGTTTATGTTTATTGCTCGCCCACTGTTATTAAAAGGAATAGCCAGTGTTAAAGCTTGTAAAAGGGAGAGTTGTAGGATATTCACTAGTTGGCGACTCCCTCGCCTTGCTTTGTGAGGTGTTGGCGCCAACCGCCAGTTCCTGCTTGGCGTCCGTCAACATAAGTGTGCTCCCGCTTAATTAGTAAACACTACGAGGAAGACTGTGTTTATCTGACACCCTTCATTTTGCTTTCCCTTTTTTTTTCTCTTTACAGGAGCAGCCGTTTCAAAGGCCTGGCCTGTAAACACAGGCCACCTGTAACATCAAGATCAAGTAGTTTTGTTTACATTTTGAGTTCCGTGTCATCAGCTGCACGCGTGTTGAGTATTCTTTCTCTCTAACTTCTCCGGTAATTATTATTCTGGTTATGTGGTTCTCATTATGCATATGTGTTTTTATACACAGACTGTACTGTGGAGGTATTCATTTATTTGTATTGGGTTTTCAGGTGATGTGATCTTGATCTTGATCTTGATGTTACAGGTGGCCTGTGTTTACAGGCCAGGCCTTTGAAACGGCTGCTCCTGTAAAGAGAAAAAAAGGGAAGGCAAAAAGAAAAAAGAAAGAAAAACACACATAACCTCATATATCAGCATACATACAAGACTACTGACCAATCCTCACATTCCACATTTTCTCCAGAAACATTTTCACGGCATCAATCATTCGTGCCGTGGTGTCCCCACACAGACCCAGCAGCAACACCATCCATTCCCTGCCAGTCCTTTCAACCAACACATTCATTTCACATCCCATCTCACTCAGAACTATCCTCATCATGTCCATTCTCTCTCTGTTATACTTGTCACACTCCAGCAACACATGCTCCACCGTCTCGTTCTCCCCCATGTCACACATCTGGCACACCTTGCTGCCTGACTCAGACCATCTATAGTTTCTTACATTCACATCTATACACTGTGCCCTGGCTCGGAAGAGAAGATCGCTACCCAGGCTTCCATCATACCACCTTTCATACGCTGGTTCCTTGCACTCCATGTCACTCGTCCCTCTGCCACCGTCTCGTTAAGGTTTTCTAAGTTCATCTCATCTATAAACTCGGCAAGCATCTCACCATTCCGATTCATTCGCTCACCTAACATACCCAAATGTGCATTCATATCTCCCATAACTATCACTTTCTCTCCAGCATACTTTCTCACAAGCCTCCTCAGTACATCATACTTCATTCCATTTTCTCTAACTGTTCTTTCACCCTCCACTGTCATGTACATCACAGCCACCACAAAACTCTCACGCCTATCATGCTCTCCTGCACACTCCACTCTCAAAGCTAAAATGTCCTCACTCATGGCAATGCTTCCTACATCTAACTCTTCTACTTTAAGGTTACTTTCCTTTCTATAAAGGAAAGCTACCCCTCCTCCTAGTCTCTCCTGTTTCCTACGTCCCTTTCCTATCATCACGTACTCGTTGCCATCCACCCGCACGTCGTCCCTCAGGTGTGTCTCGGTCACACCAACTACATCAAACTTCCATTCATTTAACTCCTTACATACATCCTCAAGATTACCAACTCCCCATCCTCTCACATTCACACAACCAAACTTCAAACAATTTCTCGCCTGGTAGTTATCTTCTCTTCCTCGTCTTGCTTCCATCCTCAGTCGTTCCGTTCAGTCCACGTCCACACAACACACAGACCGCGCCTTCACCCACTCACGTAGCCTTCGTCCCATCCTTGCATTCCCAGCATCATTCAAGTGTACACCGTCTCTTGCGAACAGTCGGTCGTCGTCGAGCGCTCTGTCAAGGTCGAGGAAGCTCACGTTTCCGGACTTCTCCTTCATCCACTTCACCTTCATCCGCGTGACTTCCTCGAAGATCCTCTTGTTGGTTGCTCTTCGCAGTCTCTCGTATGTCACGTCCACTCGTGGTCGTCGCAGCACTCCCACCACAGCCACACTAATCTTCTTTCCTTCAACAGCCTTTACTGCATCCACTACTTCTCTCACAGTCCCTTCCACACCAATCCTCTTCAAGTCGTTTCCTCCTCCTTGCACAACTAGCATTCCATCTTCCATTCCTTGGGTGACTTCCTTTACTTTTTCCTTCACATCGTGGATGCGAGCACCCGGTAGGCTGGTGCAGCTATTGCCAGGCAGAGAGCACTTCACGTGGGCAGGAGCGTGACGGATCATGCTGTCCCCTATAAGGCAAATTGGGGACCGCCTCACCATCTCCACTCTCTTGGGCACCGCCGCTGTTCCTCCCACCTCAGCCACCACCACAACCTCCGGCTGGCTTCCCGCTTCCTTGTCCTCGCCCTGTGTCTCCGTCTGCACGCTCCTTTCCTCCCGCTCACATTCCTTCTTCTCCATCTGCGTGCCTTCGTCCTTCGTCTCCTTTTTCTCTTCTTTTTTCTTCCACTTCTCTCGTGTGAGGTCTAAGCACACGAGGCAGAGGAAAACTATCTGGTGGTGGGTGAGGACCTTGTTGTTGGTGGCCGCCTTAAGTCCCACACAAGCATGGTGCCACCACTTCTCACACCTCTCACAGCTCACAGCTGTCTGCCCGCTCTCCACCTCCCTCTTACAGTCGGCACAGGTGCTATCAGTCATTGCTCAGTTCAATCCACACGTCACAGAAGTCGAATAAAAGCAAGTATTTCACAGATATCTGGGAGCCACACAAACACACTCTCACCCCCCTCCTCTTCCTTGTCTTGTCTACAAAAGCCGTGGCTTCTTCTTCTTCTTGTGACCTCTTTCGCTTTTTATCGCTTCTTAGGTCCTCTTTTCCTTCACTGTTCTGCTCCTGGTATCTATTATGTCCGTTTTCCCCACGCCTGTGTCAGGAACTCTTTAGCCGCTCTTATGATTTTCTCTCTCTCTCCCTCCTTCTCTCCCCTGTACAGGCCCAGCACTGTAAGGATTCCTCCGTCCTCTTCCTCCTCCAGTCTTCTACACCACTCCTTTCTTCCTAACACTGCCATTATGGATCCTATCAGTTTTTCTCTTTCCTCATCGTACCTGCCACACTCTACTAAGAAGTGTCCTATGGTCTCCCTGACTCCTCTGCAGCTGTTACAGTCCTGATCTAATCCATCCCTGTTCCTCGCATTCACCTCAAGTGTGCCTGTCCTAGCCTTTACTAGTAGCCTGTTGCCCCAATCTCCTACATGCCACTGGAGTGCTTCAGGCCTCTCCTTACATCTATACCATTTCAGTGTGGAATTAACTTCCATCCCTGCCTGCCATCTAGCTAATCCACCCTCTTCTATCCTTTTCTTTACCTCTCTGGGCTTCATCCTATGCCAGTCCTCTTCCAGATTCTCCCTTCTTTTCCATCTATTCGTTTTTTTCTTCCATGATGCCCTGCCATTATTTTCCCTCAGTACCTGCTTTACCCACCTATCCTCATCAAGTCCTTCCATCTTCTTTACGAAGTTTAATTTCCCTTTAACTCTCCTCTCCCTGAAGGTACTCCAGCCCATCTCTCCTCTAATGGCTTCTATTGCTGTACTGCGTGGAGCACCTAACCCCCACCTACCTATTCTGTTCTGACTCCTCTCCAGCTTTGATAGGTCTCCCTCCCGGTAATAGGTAATCTCAGACCCATATAAACAGTACGGCACAGCCATCCCCTTCCATAGACTCCTTCCTACTTCATATTTGTTAATTGATCTACCATCTGCATTAATTATCATTCCTGTCATCTTCCTGGCCTTCCCCTCATTAATCTTCATCTGTTTCTCTCCTATTCCTCCTTTACTCACTTCTAACCCTAGGTAAGTGTACCTATCCACCACCTCCAGTATGTTGTTTCCTAACACCCACTGTCCCTCCTCCTGGCTGCTAAACTCCATCACCTTACATTTCCTATCACTGTACCTTACATTCCACTCTCGCCCATATATACTGGCTACCTGCAACAGCTCTTCCATGTCCACCTTGCTCTCTGCCATTAACACTATGTCATCAGCATAAGCTAGGCAACCTAATCTCCTATCCCCAACTCTGACTCCCTTCCCTGTCATCCTAATCCTCACTATCAACTCCTCTATGTATAAATTAAATAATGTTGGGGAGATCACACATCCCTGACGTACTCCTACATTGTTTCTCAGCCATCCAGTGCCAATATCACCTAACGTAAACTTCACCTCGTTATCCTTATACAGATTTCTAATCACCTGCACTACCTTCCTGTCTACCCCTCTGTGTGTCAGTAATGTCAATAACTTGCTCCTATCTATCCTGTCATATGCCTTTTCTAAGTCTAAGAATACTAAGTACAGCTCTTCCTAACTTTTTATTCTTCCCTATGACCTCCTTCATCACTAGCACATTTTCTAAACCACCTCTCCCCTTCCTAAAACCACTTTGTTCCTCTCCGAGCACCCTACTCTCTTCTATCCATGCCCTCAGCCATAGACTACACTATACTTGACTGGACACTCGAAATCGGCCTTTTGCAAACAGGTCCTACGGCAGATTTTTAGAAAAATCAAATAATATACTTAGAATTAAGATAGGAACCTCAAATAAAAAGCAAACACTTCAGAATGATGTAAAAAATATGTTTATGAGCAACAAAAACAAATTAGTCAACATACGTCATCGGTGGGCGACAATTATTAAATCCTAAGAAACCAAGAAAAACACAAAATTTGCAATAATTTCTAGGAATATTGGAATTTCAACCTGAAAACACTTACATGCATAGCCCATGTAGTCTATATTAATATGCAATACCATAAATACACCATACGTGACTGTGCACTCGAAATCGGGTCTTTCGCAAATGTGTCTTGAGGCGATTTTTTGTTTGTTTTATTTGAATAAAATACTTAAAATCATCATAGAAACCTCAAACAAAAAGCAAACAACTCAGAGTGATGTGAAGAATATGTTTATGAGCAACAAAAACAAATTAGTCAACATACGTCATCGGTGGGCGACAATTATTAAATCCTAAGACACCAATAAAAACACCATATTTGCAATAATTTCCAGGAATATTGGAATTTTAAACTGAAAACGCATACATACATAGCCAATGTAGTCCATACTAATATACATGCATGCTTGAAATAAGATTTGAAAATATTTCCAAATATTTTGTTTGTTTTCTACGTTTTTACTGAGCATGTCAGGCTACACAACACCTTAGTGTTGAGAGAGTAATTGTAAAATATAACCAAAACTTGAACACAACCCCCTAAGTCACTCATAATCAATTCACTCATACTCATACTTCACTCATACTTTCATATACCCATAAATAACATCAAGAAGAAAAAACGTAACATTCCTAATCAACTTACGATGTTTGCGGAGTGTCATCGAGAGAGCGTTTCTCAGAGACTGTGTAAAATAACTCCATTGTAATTCTTTATTGGTGATGGTCTCTAGTCAGCTTGTTGGTTTCATTGCCTCCTCCTCCTCTTCTATCTAGCAATGTTCTTTCCAATGATCTTATCACCATACATCACTTTCCCGGCGTACGTACTTTTCCTTTTATCCTGCCATGCTCAGTGAAAACGTAGAAAACAAACAAAATATTTGGAAATAGTTTCAAATCTTATTTCAAACATGATTCAGAGTATACAATAGAAACTGATGTAGAGAGTTAAGGGTGCTAACGCTAGTCTGGTTTCCGTTTTCCATGGATTTACAGCGATACGACTACCAGTCTGGTCACACTAACTTTGTGGAATCAGCTGTTCATAACAACAACACAAGCCGTTATGGAGGAAGCACTTCTCTTCTTCTTCTTCTGCTCATGAACATTTTCCATGTGACTTATATTAGCGTCATGGGACCAATTAATTGAACTATTTATGTTGTTGGCTTTTCTGTAAAGGTTTGTTTTGGTCTTCTTCTTCTTCTTGTGACCTCTTGATCATGTCATGCGAGAAATAAATGCTATATTTGCATCGAATTAAAATTTATATTTGGGTGTTTTCTTGTATTGTCGTCTATCCTATTTTTCTCATACTCATAAAACGTCATTGAAAAAAGAAGTGCAATATTTTTTTTGTTGCATATATACTGAATAAACGATAGTTTCTCAGTACGGACGTCTTACCGTCACATAGCTCACTTTTCTCACACACTCAGCTACGCGCCACGAATTGTTGTGAAAAATTCATTCCCAAGCCGATATAACGATAATATGACATTTGGTCACAATCATATCATATTCAGGAATGGTGATTTCACAATATGTGATGTTTTATTTCAGAAATTATTGCGAATTTGCCAGAAATTTTTGCTATAAACAATATGCTTTATACACAACTCCCACACGATTTTTCACTCAAACTTGTAATCTTTATGTTAATTTCCTATTTGCAAAAGTTGTAAAATAATTTTTTAGGTTCAGCCATGGTTCAACAATCATTACTGATCGTAAAGACGTGAAATACAATGTCCTAAGTAGAATATGAACTGATATATGAAGTATTATCATAGCAGCGGAATCTATAGAACCTAAATGTAAATCGTCTGTCAGCGATTGTCGCGAGTGTCCAGTCAAGTATAGTGTAGTCTATGCCTCAGCTTATCATTTATCACCCATCCAAATGGCGCCGCCTCGAGGGAAATGACGCAAACACAATTATGAAATGCAACCAATATAAAACGATAATTATTGTGGCACATTAATAAATATTAAAGATAATATTTAAGTGATTATTTATCTGCATCCCCTCCAATACGTCACGATTGTCGTCACGAGGCGTGACGTCATTGCCAGCGAATGACAACACAGTTTACAAAACAAAGCAGCCAATCGCAGGGCACCCACGTTATCAGTGTTTACAAAGTTACAAACACACAGAGAGCAGAGACTGTCAGAGAGAAATGGCTTGCCCTCCACCTTCAAAGAACCCCTCCGTTTCCAAGCCCATTGCCGTTGTGGAGGGGCTTAGGGACCAGATATTGAGGTCTGATGCTGCAAAGTTTTGGACTTCAATGTCTGGTCCAACCAATTTTCGCTTGGCCTTTTTCTCTTTCTAAGTTAACTTCTCCTTGTTTCATCTATCTAATCTTCTTAACCTCTTACTATCCCCTTCCCGCCTGTGAGTGTCTCATAGGACATCGCCAGGGCTCATAGGGCCCCTCAACACGCCGTCATCCACCTCACCTGTGCTTTCCTACGGAGGACAGATCAACTACCGCGCCTGTGATAGCATCATAGGACATCACCAGGGCTCATAGTGTTCCCCAAGGGATCCTCGCAGCCCTAAAACAACAACAACAACAACAACCTTCAAAGAAAGTTAGGCGCCCTAATTTCACCGAAGCAGAGGTGCTCACGCTTATTGAAGAGGTGAAAAAGCGTGAGCATGTCATATTATCCAAGTTGGATAATACAGTGACTGCTCATTCTAAAGAATTTGCGTGGGAAGAGGTGACGAGTTGTGTGAATGCTGTGAGCACAACAAAACGCAAACCAGACGAGGTAAAAACAACATTTGAAAACCTCAAGTTTTTGGTGAAGAAGAAAGCAGGCCAACTACACAGGGAAAGATATCAAACAAGTAAGAATGGAATGTTTCTACTTTATGATATACTTATGTCACACACCATAGAGGCTAGAAGGAGGTTCTCACTTCGATGTGTCAGCATTTGGAACTCCTTACCAGACAAAGTTGTGGCACTGGAATCCATCAGCTCTTCAAGTCAGCCTTACATCACATTCTGGGTCCACTTCTTTACCAATTTCCTGATTAGTCTACTTCAACTTCTCTCCTGACTTTGTGCTTACTATTTCATATTTTACTACACTAACTCCAAAAATCACTACATTAATACTCTTGCTTTTCTTCTTTGTCTGAAAAAAGGCACACAACTCAGTTACTACTTTCCCTGTTAATGTCTATGCACTGTTTAACTGTGACTGGCGTGCCTTCAGATCCGTGCTGCCCTTATACATCTACCAGTACCTCCTCGTATAGTCTAGTATAATGTGCTATTAAAGGGTAGCCAACCAGGTGAGTAAACCAGGTGAATCTTGCACTAACGTTCAACCCTGTTGGGATATTGTGTTAATATCAACACAATGAGATATATTTATAGGTAAAATAACGGTAAATCTTACTAATAGCATCTCCTCACGAATCACCAAAGTATTCACATAGGTGATGAGGTACGTAATGTAGAACACGATAGTGGTGATTTTATTTGGGGGTTATAACCTATTTCTTCATAATTATGTTAGGTTAGGAAGGGCACAAAGCAGGTGATTGATTAAGAAGTTTAAGAGAAAAACTATAAACAAATTTGTGTTGTAAATTAGATTACATTTTAAAAAGATGTTGCTTTGTTACCACATTATTTATAACAAATTCATATATTGGAATGTTTCCCACAGGTGATGGCGTTCCTGCTGTCCCCACACAGTTCACAGAAGTGGAGCAAGCAATGCTCTACTTCTTGTCACCCACAGCATTTGCAGGCCTGCCAATTGCTGACAGTCAGGACTCTATAATTAGTAAGTCGGTGTAGAATTTTCTACTAATCATATTATACACCTCAGTTGCTTGTACATTTATGATGCATATTAAAACATAAATATTTTGTACATAAATATATGAGTGGTTTATGTAACACTACAGTGTTTATAGTTATATGCAAACGTGTATGTAGACTTCTGTTAGGTATTTTGCTTACATTTCTTCTTTCTCCTAATAGATCTCAGTAGTGGTGCCGAAGCAGGCCTCGGCACTACTGCCGAAGCAGGCCTCGGCACTACTGCCGAAGCAGGCCTCGGCACTACTGCCGAAGCAGGTCTCGGCACTACTGCCGAAGCAGGCCTCGGCACTACTGCCGAAGCAGGCCTCGGCACTACTGCCGAAGCAAGCCTCGGCACTACTGCCGAAGCAGGCCTCGGCACTACTGCCGAAGCAGGCCTCGGCACTACTGCCGAAGCAGGTCTCGGCACTACTGTCGAAGCAGGCCTCGGCACTACTGCCGAAGCAGGCCTCGGCACTACTGCCGAAGCAGGCCTCGGCACTACTGCCGAAGCAGGTCTCGGCACTACTGCCGAAGCAGGCCTCGGCACTACTGCCGAAGCAGGCCTCGGCACTACTGCCAAAGCAGGCCTTGGCACTACTGCCGAAGCAGGCCTCGGCACTACTGCCGAAGCAGGCCTCGGCACTACTGCCGAAGCAGGCCTTGGCACTACTGCCGAAGCAGGCCTCGGCACTACTGCCGAAGCAGGCCTCGGCACTACTGCCGAAGCAGGCCTCGGCACTACTGCTTAAGCAGGCCTCGGCACTACTGCCGAAGCAGGTATCGGCACTACTGCCGAAGCAGGCGTCGGCACTACTGCCGAAGCAGGCCTCGGCACTACTGCCGAAGCAGGCCTTGGCACTACTGCCGAAGCAGGCCTCAGCACTACTGCCGAAGCAGTTTTCGGCACTACTGCCGAAGGAGGCCTTGGCACTACTGCCGAAGCAGGCCTTGGCACTACTGCCGAAGCAGGCCTCGGCACTACTGCCGAAGCAGGCCTCGGCACTACTGCCGAAGCAGGCCTCGGCACTACTGCCGAAGCAGGCCTCGGCACTACTGCTGAAGCAGGCCTCGGCACTACTGCCGAAGCAGGCCTCGGCACTACTGCTGAAGCAGGCCTCGGCACTACTGCCGAAGCAGGCCTCGGCACTACTGCCGAAGCAGGCCTCGGCACTACTGCCGAAGCAGGCCTCGGCACTACTGCCGAAGCAGGCCTCGGCACTACTGCCGAAGCAGGTCTCGGCACTACTGCCGAAGCAGGTCTCGGCACTACTGCCGAAGCAGGCCTTGGCACTACTGCCGAAGCAGGCCTCGGCACTACTGCCGAAGCAGGCCTCGGCACTACTGCCGAAGCAGGTCTCGGCACTACTGCCGAAGCAGGCCTCGGCACTACTGCCGAAGCAGGCCTCGGCACTACTGCCGAAGCAGGCCTCGGCACTACTGCCGAAGCAGGTCTCGGCACTACTGCCGAAGCAGGCCTTGGCACTACTGCCGAAGCAGGCCTCGGCACTACTGCCGAAGCAGGCCTCGGCACTACTGCCGAAGCAGGCCTCGGCACTACTGCCAAAGCAGGCCTCGGCACTACTGCCGAAGCAGGTCTCGGCACTACTGCCGAAGCAGGCCTCGGCACTACTGCCGAAGCAGGCCTCGGCACTACTGCCGAAGCAGGCCTCGGCACTACTACCGAAGCAGGTGACGGCACTACTGCCGAAGCAGGCCTTGGCACTACTGCCGAAGCAGGCCTCGGCACTACTGCCGAAGCAGGCCTCGGCACTACTGCCCAAGCAGGTCTCGGCACTACTGCCGAAGCAGGCCTCGGCACTACTGCCGAAGCAGGCCTCGGCACTACTGCCGAAGCAGGCCTCGGCACTACTACCGAAGCAGGTCTCGGCACTACTGCCGAAGCAGGCCTTGGCACTACTGCCGAAGCAGGCCTCGGCACTACTGCCGAAGCAGGCCTCGGCACTACTACCGAAGCAGGCCTCGGCACTACTGCCGAAGCAGGCCTCGGCACTACTGCCGAAGCAGGCCTCGGCACTACTGCCGAAGCAGGCCTTGGCACTACTGCCGAAGCAGGCCTCGGCACTACTGCCGAAGCAGGTCTCGGCACTACTGCCGAAGCAGGCCTTGGCACTACTGCCGAAGCAGGCCTCGGCACTACTGCCGAAGCAGGTCTCGGCACTACTGCCGAAGCAGGCCTTGGCACTACTGCCGAAGCAGGCCTCGGCACTACTGCCGAAGCAGGCCTCGGCACTACTGCCGAAGCAGGCCTCGGCACTACTGCCGAAGCAGGCCTCGGCACTACTGCCGAAGCAGGCCTCGGCACTACTACCGAAGCAGGCCTCGGCACTACTGCCGAAGCAGGTCTCGGCACTACTGCCGAAGCAGGCCTCGGCACTACTGCCGAAGCAGGCCTCGGCACTACTGCCGAAGCAGGCCTTGGCACTACTGCCGAAGCAGGCCTCGGCACTACTGCCGAAGCAGGCCTCGGCACTACTGCCGAAGCAGACCTTGGCACTACTACCGAAGCAGGCCTCGGCACTACTGCCGAAGCAGGCCTCGGCACTACTGCCGAAGCAGGCCTTGGCACTACTACCGAAGCAGGCCTCGGCACTACTACCGAAGCAGGCCTCGGCACTACTGCCGAAGCAGGCCTTGGCACTACTGCCGAAGCAGGCCTTGGCACTACTGCCGAAGCAGGCCTCGGCACTACTGCCGAAGCAGGCCTCGGCACTACTGCCGAAGCAGGTCTCGGCACTACTGCCGAAGCAGGCCTTGGCACTACTGCCGAAGCAGGTCTCGGCACTACTGCCGAAGCAGGCCTCGGCACTACTGCCGAAGCAGGCCTCGGCACTACTGCCGAAGCAGGCCTCGGTACTACTGCCGAAGCAGGCCTCGGCACTACTGCCGAAGCAGGTCTCGGCACTACTGCCGAAGCAGGCCTCGGCACTACTGCCGAAGCAGGCCTCGGCACTACTGCCGAAGCAGGCCTCGGCACTACTGCCGAAGCAGGCCTCGGCACTACTGCCGAAGCAGGTCTCGGCACTACTGTCGAAGCAGGCCTCGGCACTACTGCCGAAGCAGGCCTCGGCACTACTGCCGAAGCAGGCCTCGGCACTACTGCCGAAGCAGGTCTCGGCACTACTGCCGAAGCAGGCCTCGGCACTACTGCCGAAGCAGGCCTCGGCACTACTGCCAAAGCAGGCCTTGGCACTACTGCCGAAGCAGGCCTCGGCACTACTGCCGAAGCAGGCCTCGGCACTACTGCCGAAGCAGGCCTTGGCACTACTGCCGAAGCAGGCCTCGGCACTACTGCCGAAGCAGGCCTCGGCACTACTGCCGAAGCAGGCCTCGGCACTACTGCTTAAGCAGGCCTCGGCACTACTGCCGAAGCAGGTATCGGCACTACTGCCGAAGCAGGCCTCGGCACTACTGCCGAAGCAGGCCTCGGCACTACTGCCGAAGCAGGCCTTGGCACTACTGCCGAAGCAGGCCTCAGCACTACTGCCGAAGCAGTTTTCGGCACTACTGCCGAAGGAGGCCTTGGCACTACTGCCGAAGCAGGCCTCGGCACTACTGCCGAAGCAGGCCTCGGCACTACTGCCGAAGCAGGCCTCGGCACTACTGCCGAAGCAGGCCTCGGCACTACTGCCGAAGCAGGCCTCGGCACTACTGCCGAAGCAGGCCTCGGCACTACTACCAAAGCAGGCCTCGGCACTACTGCCGAAGCAGGTCTCGGCACTACTGCCGAAGCAGGTCTCGGCACTACTGCCGAAGCAGGCCTTGGCACTACTGCCGAAGCAGGCCTCGGCACTACTGCCGAAGCAGGCCTCGGCACTACTGCCGAAGCAGGTCTCGGCACTACTGCCGAAGCAGGCCTCGGCACTACTGCCGAAGCAGGCCTCGGCACTACTGCCGAAGCAGGCCTCGGCACTACTGCCGAAGCAGGTCTCGGCACTACTGCCGAAGCAGGCCTTGGCACTACTGCCGAAGCAGGCCTCGGCACTACTACCGAAGCAGGCTTCGGCACTACTGCCGAAGCAGGCCTCGGCACTACTGCCGAAGCAGGTCTCGGCACTACTGCCGAAGCAGGCCTCGGCACTACTGCCGAAGCAGGCCTCGGCACTACTGCCGAAGCAGGCCTTGGCACTACTGCCGAAGCAGGCCTCGGCACTACTGCCGAAGCAGGCCTCGGCACTACTGCCGAAGCAGGCCTTGGCACTACTACCGAAGCAGGCCTCGGCACTACTGCCGAAGCAGGCCTTGGCACTACTACCGAAGCAGGCCTCGGCACTACAACCGAAGCAGGCCTCGGCACTACTGCCGAAGCAGGCCTTGGCACTACTGCCGAAGCAGGCCTTGGCACTACTGCCGAAGCAGGCCTCGGCACTACTGCCGAAGCAGGCCTCGGCACTACTGCCGAAGCAGATCTCGGCACTACTGCCGAAGCAGGCCTTGGCACTACTGCCGAAGCAGGTCTCGGCACTACTGCCGAAGCAGGCCTCGGCACTACTGCCGAAGCAGGCCTTGGCACTACTGCCGAAGCAGGCCTCGGCACTACTGCCGAAGCAGGCCTCGGCACTACTGCCGAAGCAGGCCTCGGCACTACTGCCGAAGCAGGCCTCGGCACTACTGCCGAAGCAGGCCTTGGCACTACTGCTGAAGCAGGCCTCAGCACTACTGCCGAAGCAGGCCTCGGCACTACTGCCGAAGCAGGCCTCGGCACTACTGCCGAAGCAGGTCTCGGCACTACTGCCGAAGCAGGCCTCGGCACTACTGCCGAAGCAGGCCTCGGCACTACTGCCGAAGCAGGCCTCAGCACTACTGCCGAAGCAGTTCTCGGCACTACTGCCGAAGCAGGTCTCGGCACTACTGCCGAAGCAGGCCTCGGCACTACTGCCGAAGCAGGCCTTGGCACTACTGCCGATGCAGGCCTTGGCACTACTGCCGAAGCAGGCCTTGGCACTACTGCCGAAGCAGGCCTCGGCACTACTGCCGAAGCAGGTCTCGGCACTACTGCCGAAGCAGGCCTTGGCACTACTGCCGAAGCAGGCCTTGGCACTACTGCCGAAGCAGGCCTCGGCACTACTGCCGAAGCAGGCCTTGGCGCTACTGCTGAAGCAGGCCTCGGCACTACTGCCGAAGCAGGCCTTGGCGCTACTGCTGAAGCAGGCCTCGACACTACTGTTGAAGCAGGCCTTGGCACTACTGCCGAAGCAGGCCTCGGCACTACTGCCGAAGCAGGCCTCGGCACTACTGCCGAAGCAGGCCTTGGCGCTACTGCTGAAGCAGGCCTCGGCACTACTGCCGAAGCAGGCCTCGGCACTACTGCTGAAGCAGGCCTCGGCACTACTGTTGAAGCAGGCCTTGGCACTACTGCCGAAGCAGGCCTCGGCACTACTGCCGAAGCAGGTCTCGGCACTACTGCCGAAGCAGGCCTCAGCACTACTGCTGAAGCACATTGCCTTCCCTCTACGAGTGCTGCCACCAGTGACAGCATCATACTTGTTCATGAAGGGACCGAACACTTAATACAAGTTCTAAGGTATTGGGAATATAATTTTTGAACTAACATTTTCTGTTGCATGTAAATTCATACAACATATGAAGTGCTTACAGATACGGCAGCCGTACTCCGTTGTCATCCACTATTGGTACAGCATGTGCCGGCGTCACCCACCGTGCTCGCATTAAATTTGACATTTTCATCGTACGAAGAGTTTCTAAAACACTTACAAATTTATCAACAAAATAATCAGCTATTCCTAGTACCTGTGGATTATTATTGTCCTGGTAAAGCATCTGTCAAGTTATATTAGGTTAATTATGTAATGTTAGGTTTAGTTAGGTATGGTTTGGTTCTGTTAGGTATGGTTTGGTTCAGTTATATAAGCATTTTATATTTTATTACCCAAAAGTTAAGTATTTTATCTAAGTGAGCACTATGAGCTTACGGCTTACGTTAGGCTATGGTTAGATTAAGATAGGTATGTTTTGTTTCAGTTATATAAGCAATTTACATCTAATTACCCAAAAGTTTGGCACAGTTTCAAAGCCATGTAAAACAGTAAAATTTGCTTGGATTGACAGTCGTCCTTATTAAACAAATTATACTAAGGATATAATAATCTTTTCCAACAGTGAAGCTGCAAGGCACATACCCCTTGCCTCACCCTCACCACCATCAACCCGGCCACCATCCCGACCTAGAACTCCAGCCAGCCGACCGAGAACTCCAGCTGGTATGTATGTTTACATATATTTACATACATATATACATATATATATATATATATATATATATATATATATATATATATATATATATATATATATATATATATATATTCATTTTTTCTTCTAATTACTCAATCCGAATGTAAACAATTTATATGACAGATTATTAGTACTGTCAAAATTTAAATAATGGATTTTGTATTCATTATAGGTTATGGAGATGACTACCGCCTGGTGCCGGATATTCTCCAAATGCAAGAGCATCATCGGGACCTCTTATCTGATCTAGTGGCTGTCCAGAGGTAGGCTGCGTTATCACTGCAGGTCATTGCTGCAAGTATTAGTGAGGCTGTTTTGGCGCTGAAGGACATATCTGCACATAAATAATGTTTTTGTGTGCAGATATTGTCTTTCCTTAGTCGCCAGCTGCTTTACCTAAGTGTCTCTCAACTCAGGAACGCTGCCTATAAGGCTGCATACACACCAAACGAGTCAACTTGACTCGACTTATTTCCTTCTCATAGATTAAGGGAAAATACATGTACCTACCTATTTTTACATTATATCACTCACCCATATTACTTAATTTTATTATTCCTTCCTGTGGATGTTAACCTAATATAAAAATAAGACACTCGCACTGACCAATAATATATACAGTAACGTAATATTTTAAATTAAATAGTTAAGGATGAGTCATGAAGAAATACTGACAAATAGTAAAACATTATATTTATAAAAAAAAAATAATAATAAAAAAAATAAATATATATATATATATATATATATATATATATATATATATATATATATATATATATATATATATATATGTATATATATATATATATATATATATATATATATATATATATATATATAAATATATACAGACATGAAGATATGGATGCAGAAATAAGACAGAAGGATGTAAAGGATAGGTGAAGACGAGTTTTAGGTTCAATAAGTTAGAACCTAACTATTTCTTTCAGTTAGAATTTAACTGAAATAATTTTCTACGATCTCCTGTCGTACCCTTCTCCCGGTCTCGTAGGCAGGAACAGCAGCAGCACCACCCCTAGGCTCCCCCTAGGCTCCAAGTCATCATCGTCGTCTGCCTCCTCCATTTCAGCCTAAGGGAATAATAATTACATACATGTTTCATGAATTTCAGGATACAATGCATTCTGCTGTATACATTACAGGGACATTCACAATATCATATACAGGAAAACCTCAAGGTAATACATAAACCAAAATTCATTTCCATCAATGATATTCTGTGTTGTGAATTATACATTCAAACAAAAACATGGAATCCCATTATTTAGCTTCACTATATACAAACCAAGGAGAAGATAATCGCCGAATTCTCCTCTCACAAAGCTTTTACGTAGACTTGATGACTTTCGGGTAAAGGAGTCATGAGTAGAACCTTAAAAAATATCAATATATGTGGACTGAGTGTTTATCTTTTATGGCAGAATATCAGATGCGTTCAGTGCGGTTATATACTTATGTACTGTCCATCTATTTTGTTCTGACATGTCACTCCATCCTGAAACATTCTACAAGATGAGCCTCCACCTCTACCTATCCAAACACTCCCTCCTTGCGTGTAGGTAAACCCTTCCACTCTATTAGCACCTCATTCATAGATGTATTCAATTACCTTATCCTTCTATATTCTCAGTGGCCTTCCTCTTTCTACTACAGCAATTCAAATTCACTCATTATTTTTAGGAACTATTTACTCTTCATGCTCTCACATTAAGGGATTTTTTTTTCTATATCTAAGAATAAAATGGAATTTTTAAGAATCAATTTTTTACCTCTAATGTAACTACATAAAGTTTATAGCAGAATTACTAACCAACTATTACAGTTAGTATAATATTTACAATATAATAGAAAACCATTATTGTTCAAAATTACCTGGAAATTTGACACAATAGCTGATAATCAAACCATCAGCATTACATACTACTTGTATGTTTAGGGAGTGGAACCCTTTTCGATTGACATACAATCCTTCATCCACAGCAGGGGCTTTGATGGGAATGTGTGAACCTGGAAAAAAAAGTACATCCTTTGAACCAATATTTTATATACTTTGTTTGCTTATGCTCCTACTACAGGATATATAGAAATATCTATCGACCGATTTATCTATATAAAAGAGCTCCCTTCAATTGGGGATGACTGTGATAGAAGAGTCCCCATGTAGTACTGCTGAATTTTCATTCTCTTCTGGTTTCTTGCAATTCTCTTATTCTCTTCCCAATCCTTTCTTTCACATACTCACATACATATGAGTAAGTATATATATTCCCCTAGCTATCTCTTTTCCCATACATGTGTGTATATATATATATATATATATATATATATATATATATATATATATATATATATATATATATATATATATATATATATATATATATTGTTTGAGTGTGTGTGTGTGTGTGTTGACATTAAAAATTAGTAACATAATGCCTTGCATCAGTGCATACACATACACCAGCTATGGCTACAGCAGATTGTCTCAGCTCCTGAGGTGTTGATGGCATTTTGATCTGCTGCACTGACATGGTGTGGAGAATGTTAGTGACAGCGGTCACAGTCCTGCTAACACTGGCCTGTGATGGTCCTGAAGGGAAGAATTGACAAGTAATATCCAGCTAAATCTTTAATTTGTTAACTATTTAGGTATTATTTGACATGTTCACCATACCGCTTCAGAGAATTCAGGCGTGCTATCCCTTTCACAAAATGTTGTCAATATTCATGTATATGTATATCAAAACACTAGCACCTATCATCCCTATTCATAAACTTATATAAGTTTACCTTAAAGCTTTTTAATAAATCTACCCTAACTACGTGCTCATTAAGTTTCATTCTTTTAGTGTAGGCCATAAAAATGTATTTTATTTTGTTTTATTTCGTTTACTCTTTTTGAAGAAAAAAAAAACACTAGTCCGATTAATGAGGTAGTGAGCAATCTTTGCCTAAGGAGACTAATATAAGCCAAGCATGTTGACTACTAATGTATACTTAACAATGTATTTATAGGTACTTACCGGCAGTGTCTCCAATGACATGCTGAAAGGAGCCGCTGGCCAACATCCTTAGCGTCATCAACACTTGTGTGTGTGTGTGTGTGTGTGTGTTGGAATGGCCTGAGACCGTCTCGTCCTTCTCCTTAAATAAGGATCCACCTCCTCTATCAAGTTGATTAATTCATGACGAGGAAACCTATAGTGCGCTATCAGCTCTTGGTCACTTAATGCTTAGGGATCAAGGCGATCACGAAAACGACGCTTCGGTCTGATAGACCGATCATGGAAGATACCTACAAAAATTGCCATCTCTGCTTTCACTTCTGTATGTGCACTACAAAAACAATAACAAATTGTAATTGTAATGTGGGGGGGGAGGGGGGAAATGTGCCAAGCAACTAAGGCCATATGGCACTATTGTGGTAGTAGGGTTAGGTAGTAGGGTTGGGTAGCATGGCTAGGTGGGGGGGAAGATCGGGTAGGGGTTAGATTAGATGAAGGGCGTTAGCGGCACGGGGAAAGGATATATTCCACTGAAGAACAAACATGATCAGAAGGGAATAAGACTCGGAATGGGGGAAGGTGAGGGAGGAGCGTTCGCAGGGGGTAAAGGACTGTGGTTCATATCCATAGGAAGCAAGGAAGAAGGAAGGGGGTCAGAAGCGGGTGAGGTAGGGGGAGAGGGGGAAGGTTGAGAGAGGAGATCTGTGCGGGAGTAGCCAGGTGGTAGGGGAAGAGAGAGGAGAGATCGGGTAGCAGAGGAAGGTGGAGGAGGGGCAGACGAAGGGGACTGCACCGAAGAACAGGCGGGATAAGACGAGGAGGGGAGGGGAGAGTAAAGCGGGGAAGGGGGAGAGGGCGGAGCGCCGGGGGCAGAGGGGGGAAGGGGGCTGGAGGAGGGGGTGGGGAGGGGAGACAGCAGAGAAAGAAGGTGGTGGGGTGAAGAGATCAAGGCGGGAGCAGGAGAGGGGGTTGGTGGGGGAAATGAGACCAAAGCCTCAGAGTGGTGTTGTCGTTTGGTAGAGTGGGAGCGCTGAAGGAGGGGGAGGGGCAGGAGTACAGACGGTGGTGGAGGTAGGAGTATCAGGGTCAAGGACAGCAAAAGAATTAGAGCAGGAGATGGAGGATGGAGGGTGGGAGGGAGAGAAAGAAGAGGAAGGAGGTAGAGGAGAGGGATGGGTGGAAGGAAGGGTAGGGGAGGGAGGCCGAGAAGACCGGGGCGGGAAGGAGAGGACGTGGCTGGAGAGTGAGGGGAAGAGGCGGAGGCAGCAACATGGTGAAGAGAAGGGATGAAGCCTAGGCGACGGGCTTTCTGACGAACCTCACGTAATGTGAGATCGTCACGGAAGCGAATACCAGTGACTTCAGCCTCAAACTTGTAAGTTGGGCAGCCGCGGTAGTGTACATTATGGGGGCCGCCACAATTGCAGCAGCGCCGGGTAGTAGTATGGCATTGATCGCGGGTGTGGGTAAAGCCACACAAAGGTCAGCGGAGAGAGGAGCGGCAGTGTTTTTCGGGATGTCCAAAGCGCCAACAGTTTTGGCACTGGCGAGGCGGAGGAACATAAGGCCGGACGGGGAGCATGATGCCCCCAACGTTGACATGGGTAGGGAGATCATGGCGCTTGAAGGAGATCCGTGCGACATTGGTGGAGTTTTTCTGGCGACCTCGGAGGGACAAGGTATAGCAGCGAACGGTGACAGCTTCATACTCGCTGAGTAGGTCTAAAAGGTCAGTGTGACAGTCTGACCAGACCTTGTCGTCAATAGGGCAGTCTTGTGGGGAGATTGCAACAGTGCCAGTGCATGTGTTGAGACGGTCGTCAGGGGTCGCACAGAAGGGGGTACCGGATGGGGCCAATAATTTGGCCATGGCCTGAGACTGAGCCTCAGACTCCACGCGTACCAGGCGTGAACGGTCAGGTCGGCTCTGAAAGTGGACCTTGCCCATTTGTTCCTGTAAACAGCGTTCAAAGAGGAGGGTATTCTCAGCGAAGGGAGCGGAGGGGGGGATAGTGAAGAAACGATCCCAGCGGGCAGGGGCGAAGAAGAGGTCATAGGCAGAGGGGTGAGACACGCCACGAGAGGTGCCAGTTCGGGGTTGTGCCGTAGTCTTCTTAGAGGAAGAAGGGACATAAGTAGGTAAGGTAGTAATAGAGGAAGATGTAGATGTGACGGGAAGGGAGGCTGGAGGGATGGTAGGAGTGGAAGAGAGTGTCGGGAGAGCGGTAGACACAGGGGAGGGAAGAGAGGTAGTAGAAGGGGGGCTGGAAATAGGGACGGTAGAAGGAGGAGCAGGGGGCAGGTGAGATGAGGAGACTACAGGAGTGTGAATAGAGGCTGTGGTAGTGGTAGAGAAGGATGAGGAGTAATGAGGACCGAACCCTGGGGAAGCGAGGTGGTAGTAGCAGGAGAGAGAGATGTGGGAGGTGGGGCATAGGATGGAGAAGTTGTGGAGGGGGCAGGGGTACAAGGGAGAGTAAGGGGAGTAGAAGGTGGTATAGTATTAGGGGTCTGAGGAACGGACAGAAAGGTCGAGACCAGGTCCATTGGGCAGGCAGAGGTGTCAGGGGGGGGAGCGACCAGCAGCAGAGGCCTCGAGGGACTGGTCGGATACCACTCGAGGGGCGCATTGTAAATTTTGATTATCCATATACTGATGAGTTAATAAGAATGGCATCGGGGGTCACGGGTAAACCGCCTACCGGATTGCCGGGGACGGGGTACCTCGTCCCCCACAGGACTACCCGTTTTAAAAGGCAGTCCTTGTGGCACCGAAAGTTTGCCCCGCAGCGGCGAGCAAAGACCCCGGCCTCGATGCCTACCGGCCCAGGCACCCTCCAGCCAACATAGGACGGCCCACGACGTGCGATCCTCCTGGCGGGCGGCACCTCAGGATCATCTTGTCGGTCCTGACGGACACACAAGCCCCCCCACCACGTCAAAGTAGATCCCATGGGGCGGAACAATAACAAAGGCATCGCCGCCATCGGACGTAAGCTTTCATAACAGCGTAGCTTTTATTTTCATGCAAACCTATGTGTAGATCAAGAATTAGTTAAATATGATTATATGACTACAATAATTTTTTAAAGAGGCATTTCCTAGTACTTCACGCACAAAGAGCAAAAAAAACCACTCCTACAACTGGGTCGGGCAGTCGTAGAATTTGTCGCAGCTTGTGACGTCACCGTACCCCCACAATGCAGTGTAAGCGACTTACGACAAATTGCAAGAAATTTCATGAGTTACGCAGTCGTAAGTGTTTCCTGGATCCACACCCAGCTCCAATATCCCCATTTCATTTGCGTTTCCCGTCGATCGATCTGCTGGCGCCCCCTTCACTGATCGTCAGACGGTCTATTACCAGGCTGATGATGCAATCTAGAGGTGCATTCCTCCTCCCTCTCTCCCCTCCCTCCATTCCTTCGTCCTTCCTCTCTCTCGCCTCATGTTCTACTTTCAAACGCCTACTAGGACACACAGTGGTGGAGACGGGCCTCAGTGGAGGTAGGAGGGTGCGGTTTCTGAGATGGGGCACGAGGCAGTGATGGGGCCGAGGGCTGGAGACAGATGCCGTGCCAGTCTTCACCATTGTCAACCACCGAAACTTGTACAGAACTTACTAGGGTTTGGTTTGGGAGAGTTTCACGCATTGGGTAATTTGAGTAGTAATATGGGGAGGTGCAGGTGGATGGAGAGGAGGAGCATACAGGAGTACAAATAAAGAACAGACAACAACAGTCTTACTCGATCTAACGAGGCTGTCCGTGTGGCTACACTCTACAACTATAGTATCTACTTGATGGAGACAAAAGAACAGCAGAAGTGGAAGGTTCCTCCCCACCCATTCCTCACCCCATCCGAAGCTGACCAGAGGAGGAAGCGATACCATGTAGTATAAACTAACTACCATGGAATTTGTATAGGAAAGTGAGAAAAGGCGTAATCTACGGAAAAAAACAACAACTAAATTCTCACTTTCAATAATCAAATATAAAAAGTCAGCACTCTGTTAAGTGAAGGGGGAGTGAATGGGGAGTGAAGGAGGAGTGGAGTCAAAAGAGTAGGTCAGGTGATTCATGATATAATTAGGGCGATCTTGAAGGCAGGGAAGGAGGGAGGCAAGGAATGAAAGGAAAAAAGAAGGAAAAGAAAGGGAAGGGAGGAGAACGGTCTTTCTCTCCAGCCAGTCGAGCGGAGAAAAAATAATCCTTCATTACTCATTAATTACTTTTGACATTTACTTGCATTTTAAGAGTTGCAGACTGGTAATAACTGGTTGAAGCGATGAGGAAAGGAGGGGAAAGGTAGGGGAGGAAAGGTAAGGAAGGTGAGGGTCATAAAAGGGAGGGAGGAGGAACGAAAGAAAGGGAGAATACTGGAGGGGAGAAGAGGAGGAGTTTGACGGCCATCAAGCAAGGGTTGTTCCTCGGATAAGTAAAATCAAACACTCTCTTTGTGTTGGTTATCCTGCCAACACACGAACACGATAATTAGTTAACTTCACACGTATTGATTTAATAAAATATAACCTGTGATATTCCTAATGATATAGTATAGACGACCTTCTCAAGACCCTTCCAACAGTCTCCGCGTATGCAGATGACTGCACACTCTCCCGCTCTTATTGTCGCCAGGACAGCCAGCAAGCAGTTGCTGACGTCAACCAGCAACTGCAAACAATACAGAGGTGGGGAGAACGCTGGCAGGTTAGCTTTGCACCTGAGAAGACACAGGCCATGGTGGTGTCTCAGTCCCCGGCAGCTTCACAAGCCGTTGAGGAACAGGTGAAGTTTGGCTCCGTCACCCTTCCACTCCAGGACCACATCAAGATCCTCAGAGTGAACTTCGACGCAGAGCTCCGGTTCGATTACCACAGAAATCACATCGCCCACCAAGCCTCCCTTCGGGTCTCCGCCTTACGTAGAGTGGCAGGTTTCCTGGACAAAAATGGCCTTCTGACACCCTTTTATGATTACTATAATATTAACCGGTAAAGAGTAGTAGTTATTATACTATTACTATTTCTTAGAAAAATATAAATGTGACATTTTTTCAATTATTTACATTCAATTGTCATTATACTATAGCTCACATGAACGGCCGTTTTCTACTCTTCCTTAATAGCGTCTGTTTTTTACTTAAAATACACGCACATCTGTTGTAAGGCCAAAGTAATGAATGTAAGTTTTATCCTAATAATCCACACACAAATAATACCTTAAATAACCACACAAACTACATAACTAGATATTAATGGTATATCAAAATGTATCTACCTAAACGGGTTGTATAATCGTTTTACAAAACATAGAATTGATATACAAGATGTATATTCACAAAATTATCATGTATTCGAATTGCTTTTAATTTTAAAAAGTATAATATTACATAGTTTTAAATCAAACCTAACCATTCTATAAGATATAAACTTAAAGCGTTTACATGTGTCGCCAAACTTCGTTTGTTTTCACGAACACGATTTTAAGGAGAAATGTCTTGGTTGGTGTTGCCACAATTTTCCTAATATATTTCAATCTTAATGCTTGTTTTTAGTTTTCTTTTATATTAAAAACGACATATATTATATACATATTTTAAATTATAAGCACTGAAATGATCTCAAACATCTTAATTTCTTCAGATTTATTCGAAATAGATATCATGGTTTCTCCGTATATTTCGCACCGCTTCCATCCTAAGGTAGAGGCCAACATCTCGCTACGTGATACAAATTCCCTTATATATTACAATCATTATGCTTGTTTGTGGATTTCTGTTATATTAAAAACAACATTAATAATGTAAATATTATGTATTTCAACAACTGTCATGATCTCAAACATCTTATTTTCATCTTATTTATTCGTAATGTATATCCTGCTGATTCTGTATTGAAACTACAGCACCCTCCACACTCGTCCTAAGCCCACAACATGTCCAAATATCGTCGTATACAGATCACCTTACCAGTAGCAGCAAGATGTGTGTGTGTTTGTGTGTATGAGTGTGGGCGTGGGTGTATGAGTGAGTGAGTGTGTGTGTGTGTGTGTGTGTGTGTGTGTATGAGAGTGTGTGTATGAGTGTGGGTGTATGAGTGTGTGTGTGTGTGTATGAGTGTGTGTGTGTATGAGAGTGTGTGTGTGTGTGTGTGTGTGTGTATGAGAGTGTGTGTGTATGAGAGTGTGTGTGTGTGTGTGTGTGTGTGTGTGTATGAGAGTGTGTGTGTATGAGAGTGTGTGTGTGTGTGTGTGTATGAGAGTGTGTGTGTCTGTGTGAGCACTGGATGTCTTCACATGACGCGGGGCCCGGCGGCCTTCGTATCTGCGCTCGCTCCAAGTGAAATTTTTGTGTTCGAAACTGGAGCTGTCTTCAGTGTCTAAATTTTCTTTGACTTACATATTTTTGTGCAATATACAAAAATCTTATTTCTTACTTTAATTTGATGAAAATAATTGTAAACAATATGATATGCTTTTTACTTATTATTAGGAAAAAGGGAACAATTGTAAGTCGAAGCTACAACCACAAAATGCATTGAAACATCAACACCCACACATGTTTGAATGTCACATCTTGTTATTTTCTACATTTCTCTAATATATTACAAGCTTTTTGCTTGTCTTTGGCGTTCTTCTATATTATAAACAATATATATAATATAAATCTTATGTAGACGATCAACTATAATGGTCTCAAACATCTTACTTTCTTCTGATTTATTTGAAATATATACCCAGATTCTTTCTCATGAAAACACACACATCCGCTTCGCCCCACCCACGTAGAGGGCCCAACGTTCGCAATTTTCAACACTTCCCTAATATATTTCAAGCTTTATGCTTGTTTTTGGTTAGCTTTTATATAAAAAACAACATATATATTATAAATCTTATTTATTTCTACAACTGTTATGGTCTTGAACGTCTTACTTTCGTCTTATTTAATCGAAATATTATCTCGCTCAGTGTCTACACAGATGAAGTTCTGAAGTTGGTGAGCTGTGATTCGTTACATGACTAGAGGCAAAATATTGGCAAACGCAGATATTCGTATTTTGAAAGTGTTTGCGATATGTTGGTCAGAATTTGCCTAGTCATTGCATCTTGGCAAGAGGTCTTGACATTACATGTAAACGCCTATAGTATCTCTACAGCTTGACATGGATATAATTTTCAAGGTTGGAAGTGCGCAGTGATAAAATAATACATCACTGCTAGGCTCACAACGCTAGTTTTCACCAGGCATCAGCAGGTAATAGGACGCCACACATCACACTTTATACATAATTATAACGGCACACATCACCCTTTGTACTTGTATATGTAGCTAAGCATGTATTGAGCACACGTATCCTGAAGGTTGCCTCAGTAATGGTAATGTGGCACTGTAAACACCACCACCACCACCACTACATTGCAAGCACCACCATCACCACACTGTAAACACCACCACCACCACCACACTGGAAACACCACCACACTATAGCATCATTCTTTGCCTTTTAGAAACTAGAAGCATCATACTATCACTTAAATCCCTTCAGTTTTACGTAAGGTGATAAGTGCTGGAGTCATTTCCTGGTTACTTGTTATGGTATCGTAATGTTTGTTCAGTTCAGTGTGATTGTTGTCGTGAATGATATGATTATTTGACATTCAGTATTTCCTGTAAAGAGTGTGAGGCCAGAATGTGAGGTGCTGTAGTAGTATTAATGTGTAGAAGTGAAATTTGGTTTGGTAATCATGCAGTATTGAGTGTTACAAAAGGGCATACCATTGTTTAGCTAAATTTGTGTCTGAAAAAAAGTTGAAGCTAATGAATGAGGTAGGCATAGTTAGGAGTGTAGTGTTATTGATAGATATAACTAAAATCAAGGCAAAGTAAGGTTTATATATCGTGTATGCAAGGCAAGTGTATGCCAAGTGACTTTGTGTATGACTGCAGGTTTAAGTGTGTGGTCCAGTATACCTTGGAAGAAACTCACATGGCTAGATCTGAGTATTATTCTCTTAAACTTTTCAACACACTTAATTTTAACAATATTAATTATATGAAAACACAAGCACATTCCTAACTCTGTTAACATGTTGCAAAGCTCACATGAACTCCTTACCTTCTAGTGTTATCTTCCTCTCATTTTTTGACACAGTTAGTCCTGTTTGATCACCAGTCAAAGTTGAGTTATTTCAAGGCTTGTTAAGTGCCAATAGTAATCGAAATTTTCCATTACTGCATACCACATGAGCTTTAGAAGAAGACAGTATTGCTGGTGTCACAATTTACAATGATATTTCTAACACATAACTCATATTTATTATTTTCTATTCTTCAGGTGATTTTATTTCAGTTTGCTTTAACTTATTGAGCTGCTCCACATTTCACTCTTTAACCATTCACTTTATATAATAATGGATTTATGTTATGTTGATAAATAGTTGCATTGCTAGTATCTATCGAGGGTTTGCTCGTTACAATATTTGCATATAATTTAGTTTCATATATTTTTTGCTTGTTTTCAGAGGGGCCCTTAATGGGTTTGAAATGAGTGCTATATGGTAACCAATGCCTCTATTGAGTAGAGTGTAGAGCGCTGGACAGTTACCAAGACCCAGCTGCACCTTCACCATGATGCCTCAGAGTAAAGAAAAGGCAAAGTCAAAAGTGTATAACCCCAGAATGTTTATTTATCCTTGCATTAATATCACTTAAATTTTTACTATTTGAAGTAGGTATAACTTTTTTTTTTTTTTTTACTATATATTTGATTAACATATCATTTGGTTTGTTTGAGGTTGTGCATGATTAAGAAATGTATACTTAATATTAAGCATATATTTGAAAAAAATGGTTAGTCTAAAATCTTATTTGAGAGGTCATTATTACAAGTGGTTCTGTTGGTGCAGATGTGGCGTATGGAGGCGGCGGCCGAACATTTCTTGAAACTTTTTCAAAATTTTAATTTCACGAAAATTCGTCTAAATAAGTTCTATGGCATGAGAAACACGAATCTGGACTCCATTTTATGATTACTATAATATTAACCCGTAAAGAGTAGTAGTTATTATACTATTACTATTTCTTAGAAAAATATAAATGTGACATTTTTTCAATTATTTACATTCAATTGTTATTATACTATAGCTCACAGGAACGGCCGTTTTCTACTCTTCCTTAGGTATAAACATTATTTACGTAAACCTCATACTTTTAGAGTGTTTTGATAAAACGTGATTTATAGAAAAAAATCTAAGGGGGGTACCCATGAAAATTTCTTGACACTTTTTCAAATTTTTAATTTCACAAAAATTCGTCTAAATAGGTTCTACGGCATGACAAACACGAATCTGGACTCCATTTTATGACTGCTATAATATTAACCCGTAAAGAGTAGTAGTTATTATACTATTACTATTTCTTAGAAAAATATAAATGTGACATTTTTTCAATTATTTACATTGAATTGTCATTATACTATAGTCTCACAAGAACGGCCGTTTTCCATTCTTCCTTATGTATAAACATTATTTATTTAAACCTCATACTTTTCGAGCTATTAAATAAAACGTGATTTATAGAAAAAACTCTAAGGGGGGTACCCATGAAATTTTCTTGTCACTTTTTCAAATTTTTAATTTCACGAAAATTCGTCTAAATAGGTTCTACGGCATGAGGAACACGCATCTGGACTCCATTTTATGATTACTATAATATTAACCCGTAAAGAGAAGTAGTTATTATACTATTACCATTTCATAGAAAAATATAAATGTGACATTTTTTCAATTATTTACATTCAATTGTTATTATACTATAGTTCACAAGAACGACCGTTTTCTACTCTTCCTTAAGTATAAACATTATTTACGTAAACCTCATACTTTTCGAGTTATTTGATAAAACGTGATTGATGGAAAAAACTCTAAGGGGAGTACCCATAAAATTTTCTTAGACACTTTTTCAAATTTTTGATTTCACGAAAATTCGTCTAAATAGGTTCTACGGCATGAGAAACAGGAATCTTGACTCCATTTTATGATTACTATAATATTACCCGTAAAGAGTAGTAGTTATTATACTATTACTATTTCCTAGAAAAATGTAAATGTGACATTTTTTCAATTATTTACATTCAATTGTCATTATACTATAGTTCACATGAACGGCCGTTTTCTACTCTTCCTTAAGTATAAACATTATTTACGTAAACCTCATACTTTTCGAGTTATTTGATAAAACATGATTTATAGAAAAAACTAAGAGGGGTACCAATGAAAATTTCTTGACACTTTCAAATTTTTAATTTCACGAAAATTCGTTTAAATAGGTTCTATGGCATGAGAAACACGAATCTGGACTCCATTTTATAATTACTATAATATTAACCCGTAAAGAGTAGTAGTTATTATACTATTACTATTTCTTAGAAAAATATAAATGTAACATTTTTTCAATTATTTACATTCAATTGTCATTATACTATAGTCTCACAAGAACGGCCGATTTCTACTTTTCCTTAAGTATAAACATTATTTATTTAAACCTCATAATGTTCGAGTTATTTGATAAAACGTGATTTATAGAAAAAACTCTAAGGGGGATACCCATGAAAATTTCTTGACACTTTTTCAAATTTTTAATTTCACGAAAATTCGTCTAAATAAGTTCAACGGCATGAGAAACACGAATCTGGACTCCATTTTATGATTACTATAATATTAACCCGTAAAGAGGAATAGTTATTATACTATTACTATTTCTTAGAAAAATATAAATGTGACATGTTTTCAATTATTTACATTCAATTGTCATTATAATATAGCTCACAAGAACGGCCGTTTTCTAGTCTTCCTTATGTATAAACATTATTTACGTAAACCTCATACTTTTCGAGTTATTTGATAAAACGTGATTTATAGAAAAAACTCTAAAGGGGGTACCCATGAAAATTTCTTGACACTTTTTCAAATTTTTGATTTCACAAAAATTCGTCTAAATAGGTTCTACGGCATAAAAAACAGGAATCTGGACTCCATTTTATGATTACTATAATATTAACCCGTAAATGGTAGCAGTTATTATACTATTACTATTTCTTAGAAAAATATAAATGTGACATTTTTTCAATTATTTACATTCAATTGTCATTATACTATAGCTCACAAGAACGGCCGTTTTCTACTCTTCCTTAAGTATAAACATTATTTATTTAAACCTCATAGTTTTCGAGTTATTTGATAAAACGTGATTTATAGAAAAAACTCTAAGGGGGGTACCCATGAAAATTTCTTGACACTTTTTCAAATTTTTAATTTCACGAAAATTCGTCTAAATAAGTTCAACGGCATGAGAAACGCGAATCTGGACTCCATTTTATGATTACTATAATATTAACCCGTAAAGACTAGTAGTTATTATACTATTACTATTTCTTAGAAAAATATAAATGTGACATTTTTTCAATTATTTACATTCAATTGTCATTATACTATAGTTCACAAGAACGGCCGTTTTCTACTCTTCCTTAAATATAAACATTATTTACGTAAACCTCATACTTTTCGAGTTATTTGATAAAACGTGATTTATAGAAAAAACGAAGGGGGGTACCAATGAAAATTTCTTGACACTTTTTCAAATTTTTAATTTCACGAAAATTCGTCTAAATAGGTTCTATGGCATGAGAAACACGAATCTGGACTCCATTTTATGATTACTATAATATTAACCCGTAAAGAGTAGTAGTTATTATACTATTACTATTTCTTAGAAAAATATAAATGTGACATTTTTTCAATTATTTACATTCAATTGTCATTATACTATAGCTCACAAGAACGGCCGTTTTCTACTCTTCCTTAAGTATAAACATTATTTACGTAAACCTCATACTTTTCGAGTTATTTGATAAACCGTGATTTATAGAAAAAACGAAGGGGGGTACCAATGAAAATTTCTTGACACTTTTTCAAATTTTTAATTTCGCGAAAATTCGTCTAAATGGGTTCTATGGCATGAGAAACACGAATCTGGACTCCATTTTATGATTACTATAATATTAACCCGTAAAGAGTAGTAGTTATTATACTATTACTATTTCTAAGAAAAATATAAATGTAACATTTTTTCAATTATTTACATTCAATTGTCATTATACTATAGTCTCACAAGAACGGCCGTTTTCTACTTTTCCTTAGGTATAAACATTATTTATTTAAACCTCATAGTTTTCGAGTTATTTGATAAAACGTGATTTATAGAAAAAAACTCTAAGGGGGGTACCCGTGAAAATTTCTTGACACTTTTTCAAATTTTTAATTTCACGAAAATTCGTCTAAATAAGTTCAACGGCATGAGAAACACGAATCTGGACTCCATTTTATGATTACTATAATATTAACCCGTAAAGACTAGTAGTTATTATACTATTACTATTTCTTAGAAAAATATAAATGTGACATTTTTTCAATTATTTACATTCAATTGTCATTATACTATAGTTCACAAAAACGGCCGTTTTCTACTCTTCCTTAAGTATAAACATTATTTACGTAAACCTCATACTTTTCGAGTTATTTGATAAAACGTGATTTATAGAAAAAACTCTAAGGGGGGTACCCATGAAAATTTCTTGACACTTTTTCAATTTTTTGATTTCACAAAAATTCGTCTAAATAGGTTCTACGGCATGAGAAACCTGAATCTGGACTCCATTTTATGATTACTATAATATTAACCCGTAAAAAGTAGTAGTTATTATACTATTACTATTTCTTAGAAAAATATAAATGTAAAATTTTTTCAATTATTTACATTCAATTGTTATTATACTATAGCTCACAAGAACGGCCGTTTTCTAGTCTTCCTTAAGTATAAACATTATTTACGTAAACCTCATACTTTTCGAGTTATTTGATATAACGTGATTTATAGAAAAAACTCTAAATTTCTTGACACTTTTTCAAAATTTTGATTTCACGAAAATTCGTCTAAATAGGTTCTACGGCATAAGAAACAGGAATCTGGACTCCATTTTATGATTACTATAATATTAACCCGTAAAGAGTAGTAGTTATTATACTATTACTATTTCTTAAAAAAATATAAATGTAACATTTTTTCAATTATTTACATTCAATTGTCATTATACTATAACTCACAAGAACGGCCGTTTTCTAGTCTTCTTTAAGTATAAACATTATTTACGTAAACCTCATACTTTTCGAGTTATTTGATAAAACGTGATTTATAGAAAAAACGAAGGGGGGTACCCATGAAAATTTCTTGACACTTTTTCAAATTTTTGATATCATGAAAATTCGTCTAAATAGTTCTACGGCATGAGAAACAGGAATCTGGACTCTATTTTATGATTATAATATTAACCCGTAAAGAGTAGTAGTTATTATACTATTACTATTTCTTAGAAAAATATAAATGTGATATTTTATCAATAATTTACATTCAATTGTCATTATAATATAGCTCACAAGAACGGCTATTTTCTATTCTTCCTTAAGTATAAACATTATTTACGTAAACCTCATACTTTTCGAGTAATTTGATAAAACGTGATTTATAGAAAAAACTCTAAGGGGGGCACCCATGAAAATTTCTTGACACTTTTTCAAAAATTTTTTTTCACGAAAATTCGTCTAAATAGGTTCTACGGTATGAGAAACACGAATCTGGACTCCATTTTACGATTACTATAATATTAACCTGTAAAGAGTAGTAGTTATTATACTTTTACTATTTCTTAGAAAAATATAAATGTGACATTTTTTCAATTATTTACATTCAATTGTCATTATACTATAGCTCACAAGAACGGCCGTTTTCTACTCTTCCTTAAGTATAAACATTATTTACGTAAACCTCATACACTTCGATTTATTTGATAAAACGTGATATATAGAAAAAACTCTAAGAGGGGTACCCATGATAATTTCTTGACACTTTTTCAAATTTTTAATTTCACGAAAATTCGTCTAAATAGGTTCTACGGCATGAGAAACCTGAATCTGGGCTCCATTTTATGATTACTATAATATTAACCCGTAAAGAGTAGTAGTTATTATACTATTACTATTTCTTAGAAAAATATAAATGTGACATTTTTTAGATTATTTACATTCAATTGTCATTATACTATAGCTCACAAGAACGGCCGTTTTCTAGTCTTCTTTAAGTATAAACATTATTTACGTAAACCTCATAATTTTCTAGTTATTTGATAAAACGTGATTTATAGAAAAAACTCTAAGGGGGGTACCCGTGAACATTTCTTGACACTTTTTCAAATTTTAATTTCACGAAAATTCGTCTAAATAGGTTTTACGGCATGAGAAACACGAATCTTGACTCCATTTTATGATTACTATAATATTAACCCGTACTATTTATTAGAAAAATATAAATGTGACATTTTTTAAAATTATTTTCATTCGATTGTCACTATACCATAGCTCACAAGAAGGGCCGTTTTCTACTCTTCCTTAAGTATAAACATTATTTACGTAAACCTCAAACTTTTCGAGTTATTTGATAAAACGTGATTTATAGAAAAAACTAAGGGGGGGGTACCAAGGAAAATTTCTTGACACTTTTTCAAATTTTTAATTTCACAAAAATTCGTCTAAATAGGTTCTACGGCATGAGAAACACACATCTGTACTCCATTTTATGATTACTACAATATTAACCTGTAAAGAGTAGTAGTTACTATTTTATTACTATTTTTTAGAAAAATATAAATGTGACATTTTTTCAATTATTTACATTCAATTGTCATTATACTATAGCTCACAAGAACGGCCGTTATCCACTCTTCCTTAAGTATAAACATTATTTACGTAAACCTCATACTTTTCGAGGTATTGATAAAATTTGATGTATAGAAAAATCTCTTAAGGGGGGTACCCATGAAAATTTCTTGACACTTTTTCAAATTTTTAATTTCACGAAAATTCGTCTAAATAGGTTCTACGGCATGAGAAACACGAATCTTGACTCCATTTTATGATTACTATAATATTAACCCGTAAAGAGTAGTAGTTATTATATTATTACTATTATTTAGAAAAATATAAATGTGACATTTTTTCAATTATTTACATTCAATTGTCATTATACTATAGCTCACAAGAACGGCCGTTTTCTACTCTTACTTAAGTATAAACATTATTTACGTAAACCTCATACTTTTCGAGCTATTGATAAAACGTGATGAATAGAAAAAACTCTTAAGGGGGGTACCCATGAAATTTTCTTGACACTTTTTCAAATTTTTAATTTCACGAAAATTCGTCTAAATAGGATCTACGGCATGAAAAACACGAATCTGTACTCCATTTTATGATTACTATAATATTAACCCGTAAAGAGTAGTAGTTATTATACTATTACTATTTCTTAGAAAAGTATATATGTGACATTTTTTCAATTATTTACATTCAATTATCATTATACTATATCTCACAAGAACGGCCGTTTTCTAGTCTTCCTTAAGTATAAACATTAATTACGTAAACCTTATACTTTTCGAGCTATTGATAAAACGTGATTTATAGAAAAAACTCTAAGGGGGGTACCCATGAAATTTTCTTGACACTTTTTCAAATTTTTAATTTCACGAAAATTCGTCTAAATAGGTTCTACGGCATGAGAAACACGAATCTGAACTCCATTTTATGATTACTATAATATTAATCCATAAAGAGTAGTAGTTATTATACTATTGCTATTTCTTAGAAAAATATAAATGTGACATTTTATCAATTATTTACATTCAATTGTCATTATACAATACCTCACAAGACCGGCCGTTTTCTACTCTTCCTTAAGTATAAACATTATTTACGTAAACCTCATACTTTTCGAGTTATTTGATAAAACGTGATTTATAGAAAAAACACTAAGGGGGGTACCCATGAAAATTTCTTGACACTTTTTCAAATTTTTAATTTCACGAAAATTCGTCTAAATAGGTTCTACGGCATGACAAACACGAATCTGGACTCCAGTTTATGATTATTATAATATTAACCCTAAAGAGTAGTAGTTATTATACTATTACTATTTCTTAGAAAAATATAAATGTGACATTTTTTCAATTATTTACATTCAATTGTCATTATACTATAGCTCACAAGAACGGCCGTTTTCTAGTCTTCCTTATGTATAAACATTATTTTCGTAAACCTCATACTTTTCGAGTTATTTGATAAAACGTGATTTATAGAAAAATCTCTAAGGGGGGTACCCATGAACATTTCTTGAAACCTTTTCAAATTTTTAATTTCACGAAAATTCGTCTAAATATGTTCTACGGCATGAGAAACACTAATCTGGACTCCATTTTATGATTACTATAATATTAACCTGTACTATTTCTTAGAAAAATATAAATGTGACATTTTTTCAATTATTTACATTCGATTGTCATTATCCTATAGCTCACAAGAACGACCGTTTTCTACTCTTCCTTAAGTATAAACATTATTTACGTAAACCTCATACTTTTCGAGCTATTGATAAAACGTGATTTATAGAAAAAACTCTAAGGGGGGGAACGCATGATAATTTCTTGACACTTTTTCAAATCTTTTATTTCACGAAAATTCGTCTAAATAGGTTCTACGGCATGAGAAACACGAATCTGGACTCCATTTTATGATTACTATAATATTAACCCGTAAAGAGTAGTAGTTATTATACTATTACTATTTCTTAGAAAAATATAAATGTGACATTTTTTCAATTATTTACATTCAATTGTCATTATACTATAGCTCACAAGAACGGCCGTTTTCTACTCTTCCTTAAGTATAAACATTATTTACGTAAACCTCATACTTTTCGAGTACCAATGAAAATTTCTTGACACTTTTTCAAATTTTTAATTTCACGAAAATTCGTCTAAATAGGTTCTACGGCATGAGAAACACGAATCTGGACTCCATTTTATGATTACTATAATATTAACCCGTAAAGAATAGTAGTTATTATACTATTACTATTTTTTAGAAAAATATAAATGTGAAATTTTATTAATTATTTACATTCAATTGTCATTATAGTATAGCTCACAAGAACGGCCATTTTCTATTCTTCCTTA
>JAXIVD010000042.1:152165-169665 GCA_036785275.1 Cancer borealis | reverse complement strand
ACATTTCCAATATGTCTAATAGCTTTCGAGAAAATGAGGAAGAATAAAAAAGTGATAGTTTTATTTTACTGCTAAATTTTATCCAAGAACAAATATTCATTATGACAGTTGTAGAGTTTAATTAGGTCTATCAGATGCTGCAATGATATTTCCAATATCTCTAATAGCTTCTGAGAAAATTAGAACGAAATCTATTTTTTGGAAAAATGACATGATTTAATTTTACTGTGTAATTATTATACATAGAACATATATTAATTTTGACAGTTTTATAGTTTAATTAGGTCTATCAGATGCTGCAATGATATTTCCAATATCTCTAATAGTTTCCGAGAAAATTAGAAAGAAATCTATATTTTGAAATAAAGATACGGTTTAATTTTACTACGTAATTATTATACATAGAACATATATTCATTATGACAGTTGTAGAGTTTAATTAGTTCTATCAGATGCTGCAATGATATTTCCAATATCGCTAATAGTTTCCAAGAAAATTAGAACGAAATCTATTTTTTGGAAAAAAGATATGGTTTTATTTTACTGCTTAATTATTATACATAGAACAAATATTTATTATGTCAGTTATAGAGTTTAATTAAGTGTATCAGATGCTACAATGATATTTCCAATATCTCTAATAGCTTCCGAGAAAATTAGAATAATCTTTATTTTATAAAAAATATGGTTTAATTTTACTGCGTAATTATTAGTCATAAAACAAATATTCATAATGACAGTTATATAGTTTAATAAGGTCTATCAGATGCTGCAATGACATTTCCAATATGTCTAATAGGTTTCGAGAAAATGAGGAATAAAAAAAAAGTGATAGTTTCATTTAACTGCTAAATTTGATCTAAGAACAATTATTCATTATGACAGTTAAAGAGTTTAATTAGGTCTATCACATGCTGCAATGGTATTTCCAATATCTCTAATAGCTTCCGAGAAAATTAGAACGAAATCAATTTTTTTGGAAATAGATAAGGTTTAATTTAACTGCATAATTATTGTACATAGAACAAATATTCATTATGACAGTTGTAGAGTTTTATTAGGTGTATCAGATGCTGTAATGATATTTCCAATATCTCTAATAGCTTCCGAGAAAATTAGAAGGAAATCTATTTTTTGGAATAAAGATACGGTTTAATTTTACTGCGTAATTATTATACATAGAACGAATATTCATAATGGCAATTGTAGAGTTTAATCAGATCTATCAGATGCAGCAATGATATTTCCAATATCTCTAATAGCTTTCGAGAAAATGAGGAAAGTTATGTTTTGGAAAAAAATATACGGTTTTATATTATTGCGTAATTAATGAAGATGTAAAAATTTACCGAATGAAAATTGCTTTGTTAACATAACCTTCCTAGAGCTGCACTTAAATAAGCCTAACCAAAATTAATCTAACCAAACCTAACTAAACGTAACAAAACCTAACCAAACCTAACAATAAACCTAACATAACCTTAAAAAAAATATTCATATTTTTTTCTGAAATTCAGTAGCTTAACTGTTTGAGATGATCTGAACAAGGATCTGAAGTAGAATTTGCAGTCCATTATAAAGGTAAGGAGATATTGACTGGGTCGTCTTACGAATCTTCAAATTTACAGGTAATATTCGTCAGACGACCCAGTCGATATATCCTTACCTTTATAATGGATTGCAAATTCAACCTCAGATACTTGTTCGGATCACATCAAACAGTTATGATACTGAATTACAGAAATAAATATGAAATTATTTTTGGTTAGGTTATGTTAGGTTTGGTTAGGTTTCGTTATGTTTAGTTAGGTTTGATTAGGTTTAGTTAGGTTGTTATGTTATGTTATGTTAATTTAGAAGCTATCAACTGTTTTTTATGATTAAAATAGGGGTTGTGTGAGATGCAGACGCCATTTCTTTTTCATAGCACGCCATGCTGGTGAAGATGTAAAAATTTACCGAATGAAAATTGATTGTTAGCATAACCTTCCCAGAGCTGCACTTGAATAAGCCTAACCAAAATTAACCTAACCATACCTAACTAAACGTAACTAAACTTAACCAAACCTAACTATAAACCTAACATAACCTTCAAGAAAAATTTTTAATTTTTTTCTGAAAATCAGTGGCATAAGTGTTAGGGATGATCTGAACAAGAATCTGAAGTTGAATTTATAGTCCATTATAAAGGTAAGGAAATATCAACTGGGTCATCTTACGAATCATTAAATTTACAGGTAATATTCGTTAGACGACCCAGTCGATATCTCCTTACCTTTATAATGGATTGCAAATTCAACCTCAGATACTTGTTTGGATGAAATCAAACAGTTATGCAACTGAATTACAGAAATAAATATGAAATTTTTTTTTGGTTAGGTTATGTTAGGTTTGGTTAGGTTTCGTTACGTTTCGTTACGTTTAATTAGGTTTGGTTAGGTTTAGTTAGGTTGTTATGTTATGTTATGTTAATTTAGAAGCTATGAAATGTTTTTTATGACTAAAAGTAGGGGTTGTGTGAGATGCAGACGCCATTTCTTTTTCGTAGCACGCCATTCTGGTGAAGATGTAAAAATTTACCGGATGAAAATTGCTTTGTTGGCCTAACCTTCCTAGAGCTGCACTTGAATATGCCTAACCAAAACTAACCTAACTAAACGTAACTAAACCTAACCAAACCTAACTATAAACCTAACATAACCTTAAAAAGAAAATACATATTTTTTTCTGAAATTCAGTGGCATAACTGTTTGAGATGATCTGAACAAGGATCTGAAGTAGAATTTGCAGTCCAAGGAGATATTGACTGGATCGTCTTACAAATCTTCAAATTTACATGTAATATTCGTCAGATGACCCAGTCGATATCTCCTTACCTTTATAATGGATTACAAATTCAACCTCAGATACTTGTTCGGATCACATCAAACAGTTTTGCCACTGAATTACATAAATAAATATGAAATTTTTTTTGGTTATGTTATGTTAGGTTATGTTAGGTTTCGTTAGGTTTCGTTACGTTTAGTTAGGTTTGGTTAGGTTTAGTTAGGTTGTTATGTTATGTTATGTTAATTTAGAAGCTATCAAATGTTTTTTTGACTAAAAGTAGGGGTTGTGTGAGATGCAGACGCCAATTCTTTTTCGTAGCACGCCATTCTGAAGATGTAAAAATTTACCGAATGAAAATTGCTTTGTTAGCATAACCTTCCTAGAGCTGCACTTGAATAAGCCTAACCAAAACTAACCTAACCAAACCTAACTAAACGTAACTAAACCTAACCAAACCTAACTGTAAACCTAACATAACCTTAAAAAAAATTTCATATTTATATCTTAAATTCAGTGGCATAACTGTTTAAGATGATCTGAACAAGGATCTGAAGTAGAATTTGCAGTCCATTATAAAGGTAAGGAGATATTGACTGGGTAGTCTTACGAATCTTCAAATTGACAGGTAATATTCGTCAGACGACCCAGTCGATATCTCCTTACCTTTATAATGGATTGCAAATTTAACCTCAGATACTTGTTCGGATCACATCAAACAGTTATGCCACTGAATTACAGAAATAAATATGAATTTTTTTTGGTTATGTTATGTTAGGTTTCGTTAGGTTTAGTTAGGTTTCGTTAGGTTTAATTAGGTTGCTATGTTATGTTATGTTAATTTAGAAGCTATCAAATGTTTTTTATGATTAAAGTAGAGGTTGTGTGAGGGGCAGACGCCATTTCTTTTTCGTAGCACGCCATTCTGGTGAAGATGTAAAAAATTACCGAATGAAAATTGCTTTGTTAGCATAACCTTCCTAGAGCTGAACTTGAATAAGCCTAACCAAAATTAACCTAACCAAACCTAACTAAACGTAACTAAACCTAACCAAACCTAACTATAATCCTAACATAGTCTTAAAAAAAAAATTCAAATATTTTCTGAAATTCAGTGGCATAAGTGTTAAGGATGATCTGAGCAAGGATCTGAAGTTGAATTTGCAGTCCATTATAAAGGTAAGGAGATATCGACTGGGTCGTCTTACGAATCTTCAAATTTACAGGTAATATTCGTCAAATGACCCAGTTGATATCTCCTTACCTTTATAATGGATTGCAAATTCAAGCTCAGATACTTGTTCGGATCACAGCAAACAATTATGCCACTGAATTACAAAAATAAATATGAATTTTTTTTGTTTTTTTCATTTCATCTATCCAACATTGGTTTTCGTCAATTCTTAGCCCGAGGAATTTTGAGTGATTTACCTGGTTCAGCGTTCCCCCTTCTAACTGTAATGGTGGTAGAATATTTTTAATGAATCTATTTTGAAAAAAAAAAAAAAAGTTTTAGAAACATTAAGTTTTAGTTCATTAAATTTTATCCACTGATTAATTAAATTTAATTCTATATGAAGGTTACGATGTAGGAGGGCTGACCCCATATACAACACTGTCCCCAAAGAAGAGTTTTTGGACCCAGTGATTCAAGATTATTTTGCCCACGGACCTTCCGAGAGTTATGTGGACAGTGCTCTGTGGTGCAGTGCTCGGCTTGTGAGCTAAAGGTTGTGAGTTTGATCCAGGCTCATGGCACCTTTTTATTATTATTATTATTATTATTATTATTATTATTATTATTGTTATTATTATTATTTATGTGCCTTTTAATCCTTTTTCCAATACGTATAAAGTCAATAATAGTAATAATAATATGTTGTTTATGTGTTTATTTTGTTTGTCTCCATTGAATATATGGTTGATATCTTTATCATTATTATTATTATTGTCATTATTAATATTATTATTTATATTACAGACTGAGTTGACGTCTTAGTACAAGTTTTACGGACACAAGTTGACCAGAACTTCCGGGAGAGAGAGAGAAGAAACTTGCATTGTGTAAGAAGATATATTTCCTTGTAAAATCTCTTGTTTAATAATAATACTTAATTGTTTACGTAAATGACATCAAAATTAGCTTTGTGTGTCTCCTGTAAAAGCAAGGTTGCCATCTTGAAGACTTGTTAGGCTACCACTTCTATTTTCACTTCTATTGGCATAATGCTAATATATTCTGGCTTAAGGTTAATATAGATGCAATCACAGTGTATTCATATTATTATTATTATTATTATTTAGGTGTTAGAACTCTACCTTGTAAACCTATGGCCTAGAGATGCCTTTTAATCCTTCTCTCTTCAACAAGTACATCCTAGAGTTTAATTGTTTATATACAACCTATCTTAATTGTTGATATGTTTCAATGGAATATATTGTATTATTATTATTATTATTATTATTATTATTATTATTATTATCATTATTATTATTATTATTATTATTATTATTTATCTTACAGGCCGAGTTGACGTCTTTCAGCAACATTTTCATTGACATAAGTTGACAAAACCTCCGGGAGAGAAGAACAAATTGCATCGCGTAAGTACTAGATATAATTCCTTCTAAAATCTCTTGTTGAAATGATTCTATATAACAGCCAGCTCCTAGTATTCATGTACGTATTGGCTAAGCCTTTCATGTACGTATTGACTCCTAGAATTCAAGGTAGGAGGCTCCACTCGGTTTAGTCTTCTTATGAATTCTTCCGTATTAACTTTCTTATAGTTAGCTGATTTCCTTGGTTTATAGACAAAGGTTGGTGTCTGGGGCTGGTAACTTTGTCCCAAGGTAGCTGTTCTCTCCACCAGCTTCTGGGCCAAGACCACTTTTCCTCTGTTTATATCCAGAGTAATGGATATTGGAACACGGTCTGATCCACGTACATCTTGGTGCACGTGTAACTCCCTAATCTTATCCAAGCAAGTCAACTTACACAGGCATAAATCTATTTCGGACGGCCATATATGATGGCGTTTAAAAGACAAGTTTCCGTTGAAATGTTCACTCCCATACTAAAGATTATTAATTATTACCCAATCATTATTGTGACATATATTAACAATGGTTTTACCACCACTATTCACCACCATCTCCTTCACACCATCATACTGATACGTACACCCGGCCTCATCATCTCATTAACTCTGGGAAGCTTGCTCTCCTGCATTTCCGCAGTCTTTCTCATAGCTAGGACGGCGATGGCTCTACTGCATCTATCTCCAAATGTGACCGATGTTAGGACATAGTGATCTGGTTCCCTCATAGTGTCCATATCACGCCATACAAATGTGTTTGTATTTGGCTGATGCATTGAATACTAATCGTAGTGGTGTAGATGATGAACTTGGCTTTAGTACTTGATGGTGAGGTATGTAGTAGATAGGACCATCATATGATTGCATTTCCTCCACACTGATATTGTCTATTTCATACTGGTATATTTGTGTGTACTCAGTGCCCAATTTCTTGAGTCTGATTTCAAGTGATTTCATTCTGGCAATTGCTACTTTTACATTGTTCCTTAATTTTTGAGGATCGTTTAACCATGGATAACTAGACATCCATTCTCTCTTCTCTGCATCATATCTTAATCCTTCCTCAAGTATTACCACATACACTGTATTCAATTACAATTATTATACATAGAACAAATATTCATTATGTCAGTTGTAGAGTTTAATTAGGTCTATCAGATGCTGCAATGATATTTCCAATATCTCTAATAGCTTCCGAGAAAATTAGAACGAAATCAAATTTTTGGAGAAAAAAAAATACGGTTTAATATTACTGCGTAAATATTATACATAGAACATATATTCATTATGACAGTTGTAGAGTTTAAATAGGTCTATCAGATGCTGCAATGATATTTGCAATATCTCTAATAACTTCCGAGAAAATTAGAAGGAAACCTTTTTTTTGGAAGAAAAAAAAACGGTTTAATATTACTGCGTAAATATTATACATAGAACATATATTCATTATGACAGCTGTAGAGTTTAATTAGGTCTATCAGATGCTGCAATGATATTTCCAATATCTCTAATAGCTTCCGAAAAAATTAGAACGAAATCAATTTTTTTTTAATAAAAGATACGGTCCAATTTTACTGCGTAAATATTATACATAGAACATATATTCATTATGTCAGTTGTAGAGTTTAATTAGGTCTATCAGATGTTGCAATGCTATTTCCAATATCTTTAATAGCTTTTGAGAAAATTAGAACGAAATCTATTTTATGGAAAAATGATACGGTTTAATTTTACTGCCTAATTATTATACATAGAACAAATATTCATTATGATAATTGTAGAGTTTAATTAGGTCTCTCAGATGCTGCAATGATGTTTCCAATATCTTTAATAGGTTTCGAGAAAATTAGAATGAAATCAATTTTTTGGAAAATTGATACGGTTTAATTTTACTGCCTAAGTATTATACATAGAACAAATATTCATTATGATAGTTGTAGAGTTTTATAAGATGCTGCAATGTTATTTCCAATATCTCTAATAGCTTCCGAGAAAATTATAACGAAATCTATTTTTTGGAAAAAAAATACGGTTTAATTTTACTGCGTAATTATTATACATAGAACGAATATTCATAATGGCGATTGTAGATTTTAATTAGATCTATCAGATGCAGCAATGATATTTCCAATATGTCTAATAGCTTTCGAGAAAATGAGGAAGAAAAAAAAAGTGATAGTTTCATTTTACTGCTAAATTTGATCTAAGAAAAAATATTCGTTATGACAGATGTAGAGTTTAAGTAGGTCTAACAGATTCTGCAATGATATTTCCAATATCTCTAATAGCTTCTGAGAAAATTAGAAGGACATCTATTTTTTGGAGAAAAAAAATACGCTTTAATATTACTGCGTAAATATTATACATATAACATATATTCATTATGACAGTTGTAGAGTTTAATTAGGTCTATCAGATGCTGCAATGATATTTCCAATATCTCTAATAGCTTCCGAGAAAATTAGAGCGAAATCAAATTTTTTTTTATAAAAGATACGGTTTAATTTTACTACGTAAATATTATACATAGAACATATATTCATTGTGTCAGTTGTAGAGTTTAATTAGGTCTATCAGATGTTGCAATGATATTTCCAATATCTCTAATAGCTTTCGAGAAAATTAGAACTAAATCTATTTTTTGGAAAAATGATACGGTTTAATTTTACAGCCTAATTATTATACATAGAACAAATATTCATTATGATAATTGTAGAGTTTAATTAGGTCTATCAGATGCTGCAATGATATTTCCAATATCTTTAATAGATTTCGAAAAAATTAGAACGAAATCTATTTTTTGGAAAAATTATACGGTTTAATTTTACTGCCTAATTATTATACATAGAACAAATATTCATTATGATAGGTGTAGAGTTTAATTAGGTCTATCAGATGCTTCAATGTTATTTCCAATATCTCTAATAGCTTCCGAGATGCTGCAATGATATTTCCAATATCTTTAATAGGTTTCGAGAAAATTAGAACGAAATCTATTTTTTGGAAAAATGATACGGTTTAATTTTACTGCCTAATTATTATACATAGAACAAATATTCATTATGATAGGTGTAGAGTTTAATTAGGTCTATCAGATGCTGCAATGTTATTTCCAATATCTCTTATAGCTTCCGAGAAAATTATAACGAAATCTATTTTTTGGAAAAAAGATAGGGTTTAATTTTACTGCGTAATTACTATACATAGAACGAATATTCATAATGGCAATTGTAGATTTTAATTAGATCTATCAGATGCAGCACTGATATATCCAATATCTCTAATGGCTTTCGAGACAATGAGGAGGAAAGTTATGTTTTGGAAAAAAGATACGGTTTTATATTAATGCGTAATTATTAGTCATAAAACAAATATTCATAATGACAGTTATATAGTATAATAAGGTCTATCAGATGCTGCAATGACATTTCTAATATGTCTAATGGCTTTCGAGAAAATGAGGAAGGACAAATATTCATTATGACAGTTGTAGAGTTTAATTAGGTCTATCAGATGCTGCAATGATATTTCCAATATCTCTAATAGCTTCCGAGAAAATAGAACGAAATCTATTTTTTGGCAAAAAGATATGGTATAATTTTACTGCGTAATTATTTTATATAGAACAAATGTTCATTATGACAGTTGTAGAGTTTAACAGTGGCGTATGGTGGTTTCTGTCACTGGGTGTTCTGAACAGTGATTCTGTCCATAGCTAACATATACCTAATTACTGATGTGCGTGCGCTCGCGCGTGTGTGTGTGTGTGTGTGTGTGTGTGTGTGTGTGTGTGTGTGTGTGTGTGTATGTGTGTGTGTGTGTGTGTGTGTGTGTGTGTGTGTGTGTGTGTGTGTGTGTGTGTGTGTGTGTGTGTGTGTGTGTAATTACAATTTTATAGTTATTCATACAGTTAGTTGGAAAATAAAGTAAATTTTATGTGAAAACTTAGAATAATTAAATTTATTCATTTTGATTAGCTAAGCTTACCACCTAAATTACACAGTTGAGTGGTTGACATACCTGATTACTTATAATTCAATTCTATTCTTCGTGTTTTTGATATAAACTTGTTCATGACTTCATCATAGAAAGAGCCTCTCTGTTTAACTTTAGTCAGCAAAATTTTTTCAATGGACAGCAAACTGAGGCCACTCAGCCTTAAATGGCTCCCCTCAACACATTTCCCTGGTGGTGTAATAATGTGACACCTGGCACCTCACAGCAGTCCTCAAGGTCACTGTCACAGCTCACGGAGACTCTACCATGGCCACAGTCACAGGTTACCACAACACTACAACACCACAACATGTGTCCATCCCCTGTAACATTGTCTTATAAGCCACTATTACACCACAGTTATATGAGCCACTTTAATACCAGTCACATAACCACAAATACCGTCTATACCAGCGTAGCCGCTTTTCAAGGGAAAGATATTTTTAAGAATACCAGCGTAGCAGCAGGAGGCTGTGTCTCTCGTATCCCTCCGCCGGCAGATAAGAGTGAATGTCACATTCACTCCCATCTCCCCTCTTTTCATCGCCATGGTAATGCCATCATTAAGATGCAAACACACCGCAACACAATAATAATTACAATATACTCACAATTCACAACTAGTCATTTATCTAGTCAAGGGAAATGCACGTGGTCCCCCGACACAAGCGTCAATGAAACTGAGTTAGTATAAATCCCTTTATCGGGCAAGTTATCATATATGATCACTTAAAATGGCTTGGAAAATGGCGCCCACAAGCCGCTCGGTATGTGTCTGCAGCTACGACATCGTGCCTAAGCCAATCAGGAAGGTTCAGGCTAGTGACGTGGGTTTGACATCACGGCCAACACTTCCTCAGGATTGGTTCAGAGCGACTCAAATATCAATTTGTAACAAGACACGACGGAGGCCGGTTTTTCGTGATTTTTTTTAACCCTTTACCGGGCAAGTTATCATATATGAAGTTTTTTCTATTTATATAATACAATGAATCAGCTTTCATTCTGTGTATTTTTTAACCTTCTATTTACATTTTAAATATTGCAAAATTATGATTTTTTTTACCCTAGACCGGCAAGTGCCCATATATGATCACTTCATTAATATAGATTTGTAACATAAAAATAAAATATTTCGAAAAATGTTCACAAGTAAAACTACCTTAGAATTGGCTCTACTTTCATGGTCTAGGGTAAAAAAAATAATTATCCAAGTATTTCTATGAGTGCTCGGTAAAGGGATACTTGGGTTACTTGGCAACTCAACTTACTTCTGTTATTTCATCGGTAAGAGAGTCCATGACTTAGGTTGCACTCAATCCTTATTTCTGATTAAGTGACATTTGGACAAAATAACAATTTGGTTTCACAATAGATACTATAATATAATTCTTGCAAATCTTAATTATGCTCATATAATTAATTGCAAAGACACTTTATACCTTCTAGCCAATATGAAATATCAGCACCAAAAACGAACGCAAGTAGTGTGCATTTGTAGAGCCGCACACCAAGCTCCATATATTCAACAGTCTGCCCTCCTACTCCACCATACGCGCTATGCTACATAATGATACAATTGATTATTGGGTGTGCAGTGCTTCTACAGAACACCTATAATACAAAATATTATAACAGGGCTAAAAGCAATAAGAAAAATATCGTTTCCCACTTACTGCTGAATTTATTTATAACTATCATGCATTTCTCTCTCTGACTGAGGGTGTGCGGCGCACACCTAGCACACCCTGAATATACGCCCCTGAACTTAACCTAACCATAACATAACCGTAACCGTGGAGCAGTGTAGTTGTAAAGAAATACCATCTGTCTGGACTTAGAATTTGAGGCATCTACCAGATTTTTAAAGAGCCTCTGTGGACAAACTAAGGTCTTCCTCCAAATAAAACCTTCACAGACGTGTTACACAGTACATACCTCATCACCTATGTCAATATTTTGGTGATCAGTGAGGATATGCTAATAGTTAGATTTACCCGTCTACGTCTCGTCCAACTCCCTACTTTTGGTCACAGAGAACATTTGATAGCTTCTATATTAATGTAACATTACCTAACGTAACCTAACCAAACCTTAACCTACATTGACAAATAACATTACCTTGTTTAAACCAAACTAAACTTTTTTTTTTTCGCAGAGAAGGTCTCACAAAAAACATTGAATATCTCACTAATTAAGAATTTGCAACGGGAATGTAATTAAGGAAACCTCAAAATGCATCAGATAATGCAAAAATATAACCCTGAATTCTCTAGAGCGTTATGGTGAAGATGTAAAATAATACCGTATGTTTTCCCCTTCTGTTATGTGACATCAACCATTGGCATTTTATTTAGTCACTGCTTGCATTAATATTACATTGTGTTTTTGTTATATTTGATGTTATCATGGTTGCCGCCTACAGCAATAGTTGTCACATTAGGCTTAGTATTTCACCACGTATTATATGAACATAAATATTGTGTGCTTCGTATCTTTAAGTTGGAAAATCTAGTTTCGTTAATATAAATTGGATCCTATGATGTCTGTCACGACTTCCTTTTGTCCTTGTGTATGTTGTTAGCGAGTGTTCTTACTTGGTGGTCTTTCCGGCTCTTGATAACATACTCAGTAGCTAGGGTTAGGTAGGTAAGCTGCTCATGTGCCAGCCATTAATCACAGGTTGACAAATTCGTCCCAACTTTCTCCGACCTTGTAATTCCCTTTCTCATGCACATCCTCTTTGACCTCATTGCTATTTTTAGTTAAATGTATTTCCTTTCATGATAATGGCCAGTAGGTAGGCTTATATGACAAGTTTTATGATTATTAACACACACGGTGATCTAAAAATAGCTTTATTGTGGTCTGAGTTAGGTCGTATAAGTACACATGAGGCGGATGTCAACCAAGATAGATTCATCAGAGGGATATCACACACGTGCTGCTCCTGTGCCAACTGTTTTTATCACCTGTGTATTAACCTGTGACTCACCTTACCCCGGCGATCAAGAGTTTTTCCTCCTCCTCCTCCTCCTCCTCCTCCTCCTCCTCCTCCTCCCCCTTCTTCCCCGTCTCCGTGTGTTTAAGCTACATTAAAATCCAACAATTTTGAATAATGTACTAATCATAACATCATTTCCTGTTCGGACATAGCTTTTGAAATAATGTATCTATTTTTCTTCATTATAAATTTTCAAGTTAGTTCATTGCATTAACAGACGGACACATACTCTTTTCCTGCACATTTATCCGCAGTTCAATGATAAGTTCCGTAATCATAAACGAATGAATCGATAAATAAGATGAGAGAGAGAGAGGAAAAAAAACGACCGGCTTGAATGATTACAGTTAAGTCCACGCTGTTCTTATGTTCGACTGGGTGGTGGTGGTGACGGTGGTGGTGGTGGTGGTGATGGTGGTGTTGTTGTTGTCTTGAGCTACCAGAGGGGACGATGGTGGGCCAAGGCGACGGTCCAACTTCTTCAGTGTCGCTAGAAAGCCGGAGTTGAGGTCCACACAAGGGTAGGAAGTCTGGACCAAAGACAAGGCCTGGGCAAGGGACATGTGCATGACCTGGAATATAGGTTAAGGAGTGATTAGGAGGCGCGAAAGAGCTATTGAGATTTCGGAAAAGTATGAGGACGTTAGGGAAATGTCAAAGTGTCAGGGAATTATGTCGGATGTTAGGGAAAAAGCTAAATATGAGAGGAGGATGCACAGATCTAGGGAAAATGATGATGTTAGGGTGAAATTCAAGGATATAGGTTAGAATATGAGGATGTTAGGGAAGATATGAGAATATAAGGGAAACCATGAGGATAGGGAAATAATATAAAGATGTAAAGGGAAATATCAGACTGAAAGGGAAGTGTTAGAAAGCAATGCGAATGTTATACAAAAATATTTGAGGGTGTAAACTGTAAGAAAAGTGTAAAAATGCTCTGAAAACCTTAAGTTTTCAGAAAACAATAGGTGAGAGGATAAAGTGAAGAGCTAGAGAGTTAAGTAAGATTAATAAACACATGAGTAATGTAAAAAAAACATGGGTCGAGAATCATGGGTGAAGGCGAGAGATAAAGATTAATTGTAATATAAAAATCAAGGGTGTGAGGGCTTACTAATGCACTCACGGTCATAAGGTAGAGGATAACAAGTGTTGGGGCACGACTCTGGCCCTTATAGCTGTGGACTAGCACATTCTTCCCCTTGCTATGGGCGGAGTGGATGAAGCGAGTTACCTCAGAGCTAAACTGCATGACGTCTACTTCCTCTAAGTCTGGGATGTCGATACACAGCCTGAGGGCGAAACAGTGGAACTACAGGTAACTCAGGTATTCATAGAGATCCACAAACCCTTACCTTCTCCCTCTATCACCTGCCATTGAAACCTGTGATAGTGAATTTAACAGCCTTCTACCATGCCCTTCCACATCCCGATCTATATAGGCATCAGAATATCCCTTTACCCTCTTGTCATTTACTCTGCATGCTACGTGGAGGGGGCGGGGTGGCATTGTAAGCTCTTTAAATTCCTCCTCCCCTTTCCCTTTATGTGGTAGGCTCACCTGGATCTATGGTGAGGTGTGGTAAGAGGGCAGGTGCACGGACAAATGGACTTCTTGGCAGCAGGCACTTGGGTGGGTCGTGTGCCGGACAGGTCCACAACACACTGCACGTCCAGGCGACACAGTAGAGGCTCGCTATAGGCGGCGCTAATATTGCCCAAGTAAAGCCTTTCCACCACCTTCACCGCAACTCAGGCAAAACACCAACCGTGGGTCAGTAGTCGTGACGTGAAACTCATTAGAAATTCCATTGAAATCTTACAATTATATCCTAAAATTCTACTTAAAATCATGCTAAACCAGACTCCTTTAAAGCCGATCAGATCCTCTCTCATGAACCAAGTACGTTCCGTAGAAGCTTTACAAATGTATCACTAGAACTTCATTAAAGATACATAACTTATGCTGTATTGCCCCGTGAAACATGTATAGTGGAATACGCGGACCACTGGCAATGGGTGGTCAGCAGAGGTGGTGGAGACACTCACATAGGCTATATTGTCGTCCCTGTACACCAAGCTTCTCCGTGGATCTAGTTCACCTTTGAGGTTGGGTGCGAAGGGAAACTCCACCGTCCCGCCGGATCCTACTCGGTGTGAGAATAAAGGATGCCTCCTCTCCACCAGCGTCACGCCATCCTCTGCTGCCTCACCATCACTGCAGGCAATACTGTGTAGTGTTTGGTGGGAGATTGCGTGGGTGGAATTGTTTCTCATTCTATTTCACACTTTGAACGGGTCCAAAAAGCCTCCCAGACACTCATTACTGGGTGACTCGTTATACGGGAGGAATGCATGAAAAACGGGACAGCCTCACCTTGGGAAGTTTTCTTTATGGATGTTCCTTAAGGCTTTCGTAGGTGCCTGGGCTTCGTGCACTATGGCGTGGATGTGCTGACCACCTATGGTGTCACCTAAGTGGATGAGGGCATCGCTCGAATGTGAAGCAGAGATTGGATTCGACTTAAAGTGGCTCCCGCCGCCTCCTGTCACGTCTCGGGACTTTACCTGTGCAACGATAGAATTTTTGCAAGATATTTATTTATTTATTTATTTATTTATTTATTATTATTATTATTATTATTATATATATATATATATATATATATATATATATATATATTTTTTTTTTTGGTGTGTGTGTGTGTGTGTGTGTGTGTGTGTGTGTGTGTGTGTGTGTGTGTGTGTGTGTGTGTGTGTGTGTTTTGTCATAAGACTAGAAGGACAGGGTAAAGTGTTTCATGCATTAAATGAAACAATAAGAATCATGTTGCTTGCGTGGCTCAGAATAAAAATCGTTGGTGTAGGACTCGGGTAGTGACTATTTACTGTATCAACAACAACTCATCCCATCCATTAGGGCGGTGACTCACTTTTATGTTGGTGGTGGTGGTTTCGTGGAGGCAGCGTGCAAGCAGGGGCTGGCTGGAGGTACCGGCGGCCAAGGGGCTGAGGGAGGGAGACGTCCTTGGTACTGGACTGGAGGACGACGATGAAGAAGTGCTGTGTGTGCCCGGCACCTGAGGGAAGGGGAGGAGGAGCCTGGCTGGCATGGGTGAAGAAGTGAAAAGCATTGTGTAGTTCAATACTAAACAAACCGAGGATGGAAACATTTGTACCATAACTCACCTTGAGAAGGGTAGCGCCCCTGGCCTGAGGATCCAGCACCAAGTCCTGCATCTTACGAGAGTCCCGCCTCGACAACACAAAGGCAAAAGGATCAGGATCTGGTACGAACATGAAGTCCCCTGATGGAACCGAGGAGCGGCGGGGTTCCATCCCCTTCATGGACGGCCCTCCGGAGTTCCGCCGGTCGTCCCCCTGAGGACTGCCACACCACCATTAAAGTAAGCACACACTTACTAAACAGTTTCTGCATTCCAGCAACTCTGTAAACTGTTCTCAAGGCACACTATTAAGGTGTCTTGTGAACATTTTCTCACTGCCACCCATTGACCTCCCCCTAAGAACCCGAGCCCCTACATCATAAGGGTTCTTGGGAGCACTGACCTGCGCGGGCCGGGGCTGTAATCGTTATCTTATCTGTAATTGTCGTTCTCATTCACATTGATATGAATCTGTAACACAAACAGTGAGCACACACACACACACACACACACACACACACACACACACACACACACACACACACACACACACACACACACACACACACACACACACACACACACACACACACGGTCCGCTAACGTAGTGGTTAGCGCACTCGGCTCACAACCGAGGGGGCCAGGGTTCGATCCCCTGGGCGGACGGAGATAATTTGAGTGTGTCTCCTTTCACGTGTAGCCTCTGTTCACCTAGCAGTGAGTAGGTACGGGATGTAAGTCGAGGGGTTGTGACCTCGCTGTCCCGGTGTGTTGTGTGTGAGTGGTCTCGGTCCAACCCAAAGATTGGTCACTATGAGCTCTGAGTTCTTTCCATAGGGGGACGGCCGGCTGTCTCGAGAGAGACCAGCAGCAGACTGTGACAGTGAATACACACAGCTCCCGTGGCTAAGTGGTTAGCGTTCCCTTGAAGGCGAGGGGTAGGCTCGAACCCACCCTGCTGAGGTCGCTGAGGAATTTTCACTTTTAAGGATCGGTTACTGTGCCCTTGCTCAGTGTGTGATGTGTGGTAGGTCTCAGCCTTATCCATAAATCCGTTTCTATGAGCTCTGAACTCTTTCGGGGAGCGTAATGGCTGACAAGACGATCACGAGTCCAGCGCGTGACCAAGATCATGGTGAATAACACACACACACACACGGTGGGGCGGTTACACTTACTAAAGGTTGGCAGCCCACGCGAGGGATGAGGCGGGGCGGACCGAACGGGACGACCCTCTGCTGGAGACCAAGTTCTTCCCTGCAGGCGATCTCCATCTCTGTTGATTTTAAGATTCTTCAAAAGACTGAACCTTCCTCTCCTTCCCCTTGAGTCTCTCTCTCTCCATTGCCTCCCAATCATGAATCCCTTAGCTAAGACGAACAGTAGCCAATGAATAAGATTTACTGCACTGCACCTCGCAAACTAAAACCAGGTATCCTACCTTTCTGAGCTGCTGCCTGAAGGAGGGGCTCGTGGAGGAAGAACGGGGGAGGCGAACTCTATATGGATGAACTGAAAACACGCACCAATACTCACGGCGTGGCTGAGGGAGGGCCTGAGGGTGAGGTTAGGGCAGGAGTGGGACGGAGTGCGATACAGCGTGGCGGCGGTGATGGTGGTGGTGGTGGTGGTGATGGCAATGGTGGCGGTGGCGATGGTGGCGGTGGTGGTGGTGGTGATAGCGGTGCGGGCGTCCCATCGCGTCCCTTCATGCAGGCACACCTATACCAGATGCGGCCTTCAGTAAACACACACACACACACACACACACACACACACACACACACACACACACACACACACACACACACACACACACACACACACACACACACACTCACACACACACACACAAAAAAAAAAATAAATAAATAAATAAAAGTTTTAGACACACACTCAGAACC
>JAXIVD010000042.1:130000-149465 GCA_036785275.1 Cancer borealis | reverse complement strand
ATGTAGCTTTATAGTGGCAGTGTTTTCCTTATTGATGTTCTCTAATAACTTCATATAATTCAACTACTCCTTGTTTCCTGAGCGCTTTCAACGAGTCAAAGGAAACTATAACATTACAGGTTACAATGTTTGCTTCCCGCCTATCCCTTCCCACACAGCGACACAATTTCTGACACACACCTCAGTTCACGCTGCAGAGGTGGGTAGGAAGGAAGGAAGGAAGGAAGGTATTGATCGTGGTAATTGGGCAGATTCATGTTTCATGTGGAAAGTATAGTGCGTATTAGTGCGTGGTAAGAGGTGAGGATGTAATGGAGAGGTAGTGTTACTTTGAGGTGTGTGTGTGTGTGTGTGTGTGTGTGTGTGTGTGTGTGTGTGTGTGTATGTGTGTGTGTGTGTGTGTGTGTGTGTGTGTGTGTGTGTGTGTGTGTGTGTGTGTGCGTGCGTGCGTGCGTGCGTGCGTGCGTGCGTGCGTGTGTGTGTGTGTGTGTGTGTGTGTGTGTGTGTGTGTGTGTGTGTGTGTGTGTGTGTGTGTGTGTGTGTGTGTGTAAAACGAACAAGTCCTAAATAATAATCAAAACAAAGTAAGTATATAAAAAAAAACACATACAGCAAGCATTACACAAACAAATGAATGCAGAGATACATGAAACAGTATAAATGTACCGTCTCAGTGTATGCATCAATATTTATTCTCCCCTGAAGCTTATTATACGAGCTAGTTCCTTCACCTCTTCAATAACATGAGGAACACTCTTTTACCCCAACACGCAGGCAACAGTCACAACTTAACGTCAACCAGCGCCATTTCCCTCCGCGTTCACATGCACTCGCCCTTTCACTGGAAGATAAATTACACATACCTACACACAACGCACGAAGGTTTGGAAGGAAAGTTTACAGAATATGATTTACGTGTACTGACTTCCAGGCTACCTTCAACACCTCTTCATCTTACTCCCTTCCCTCCCACTGTCTTCCCTTCCTTCCCTTCCTCTATTTCTAGTAAGTTACTCGCTGCCTCGGACCATCTTTTCCCTCGTTACCTTCTTTCCCTCTCTCTGTCTCTCCCTCCTTTATCCCTTTCTTCCTTTCCCTCCGTTCTTTCCAGATAATGGAGGGGGAGGTCATAAGGCGTGTATGTGCCTCTCAACCACCTTCACGACGCCCCAGCACGGACTCCGTCAGGTCAGCCACGCCCTCTCACATCCAGGTGAGTCTCAATGCCCTCTCTCACCTGACGGAGGGGGAGGGAGGAAAGAAGGAAAGAAAGAAAGGAGGAAAGGAATCAAAAGCAAGAGAGATAGGTTCTGAGTGTGTGTCTAAAACTTTTATTTATTTATTTTTTTTTTTTTTTTTGTGTGTGTGTGTGTGAGTGTGTGTGTGTGTGTGTGTGTGTGTGTGTGTGTGTGTGTGTGTGTGTGTGTGTGTGTGTGTGTGTGTGTGTGTGTGTGTGTGTGTGTGTGTTTACTGAAGGCCGCATCTGGTATAGGTGTGCCTGCATGAAGGGACGCGATGGGACGCCCGCACCGCTATCACCACCACCACCACCGCCACCATCGCCACCGCCACCATTGCCATCACCACCACCACCACCACCATCACCGCCGCCACGCTGTATCGCACTCCGTCCCACTCCTGCCCTAACCTCACCCTCAGGCCCTCCCTCAGCCACGCCGTGAGTATTGGTGCGTGTTTTCAGTTCATCCATATAGAGTTCGCCTCCCCCGTTCTTCCTCCACGAGCCCCTCCTTCAGGCAGCAGCTCAGAAAGGTAGGATACCTGGTTTTAGTTTGCGAGGTGCAGTGCAGTAAATCTTATTCATTGGCTACTGTTCGTCTTAGCTAAGGGATTCATGATTGGGAGGCAATGGAGAGAGAGAGACTCAAGGGGAAGGAGAGGAAGGTTCAGTCTTTTGAAGAATCTTAAAATCAACAGAGATGGAGATCGGCTGCAGGGAAGAACTTGGTCTCCAGCAGAGGGTCGTCCCGTTCGGTCCGCCCCGCCTCATCCCTCGCGTGGGCTGCCAACCTTTAGTAAGTGTAACCGCCCCACCGTGTGTGTGTGTGTGTTATTCACCATGATCTTGGTCACGCGCTGGACTCGTGATCGTCTTGTCAGCCATTACGCTCCCCGAAAGAGTTCAGAGCTCATAGAAACGGATTTATGGATAAGGCTGAGACCTACCACACATCACACACTGAGCAAGGGCACAGTAACCGATCCTTAAAAGTGAAAATTCCTCAGCGACCTCAGCAGGGTGGGTTCGAGCCTACCCCTCGCCTTCAAGGGAACGCTAACCACTTAGCCACGGGAGCTGTGTGTATTCACTGTCACAGTCTGCTGCTGGTCTCTCTCGAGACAGCCGGCCGTCCCCCTATGGAAAGAACTCAGAGCTCATAGTGACCAATCTTTGGGTTGGACCGAGACCACTCACACACAACACACCGGGACAGCGAGGTCACAACCCCTCGACTTACATCCCGTACCTACTCACTGCTAGGTGAACAGAGGCTACACGTGAAAGGAGACACACCCAAATTATCTCCGTCCGCCCAGGGGATCGAACCCTGGCCCCCTCGGTTGTGAGCCGAGTGCGCTAACCACTACGTTAGCGGACCGTGTGTGTGTGTGTGTGTGTGTGTGTGTGTGTGTGTGTGTGTGTGTGTGTGTGTGTGTGTGTGTGTGTGTGTGTGTGTGTGTGTGTGCTCACTGTTTGTGTTACAGATTCATATCAATGTGAATGAGAACGACAATTACAGATAAGATAACGATTACAGCCCCGGCCCGCGCAGGTCAGTGCTCCCAAGAACCCTTATGATGTAGGGGCTCGGGTTCTTAGGGGGAGGTCAATGGGTGGCAGTGAGAAAATGTTCACAAGACACCTTAATAGTGTGCCTTGAGAACAGTTTACAGAGTTGCTGGAATGCAGAAACTGTTTAGTAAGTGTGTGCTTACTTTAATGGTGGTGTGGCAGTCCTCAGGGGGACGACCGGCGGAACTCCGGAGGGCCGTCCATGAAGGGGATGGAACCCCGCCGCTCCTCGGTTCCATCAGGGGACTTCATGTTCGTACCAGATCCTGATCCTTTTGCCTTTGTGTTGTCGAGGCGGGACTCTCGTAAGATGCAGGACTTGGTGCTGGATCCTCAGGCCAGGGGCGCTACCCTTCTCAAGGTGAGTTATGGTACAAATGTTTCCATCCTCGGTTTGTTTAGTATTGAACTACACAATGCTTTTCACTTCTTCACCCATGCCAGCCAGGCTCCTCCTCCCCTTCCCTCAGGTGCCGGGCACACACAGCACTTCTTCATCGTCGTCCTCCAGTCCAGTACCAAGGACGTCTCCCTCCCTCAGCCCCTTGGCCGCCGGTACCTCCAGCCCGCCCCTGCTTGCACGCTGCCTCCACGAAACCACCACCACCAACATAAAAGTGAGTCACCGCCCTAATGGATGGGATGAGTTGTTGTTGATACAGTAAATAGTCACTACCCGAGTCCTACACCAACGATTTTTATTCTGAGCCACGCAAGCAACATGATTCTTATTGTTTCATTTAATGCATGAAACACTTTACCCTGTCCTTCTAGTCTTATGACAAAACACACACACACACACACACACACACACACACACACACACACACACACACACACACACACACACACACACACACACACACACACACACAAAAAAATATATATATATATATATATATATATATATATATATATATATATAATAATAATAATAATAATAATAAATAAATAAATAAATAAATAAATAAATATCTTGCAAAAATTCTATCGTTGCACAGGTAAAGTCCCGAGACGTGACAGGAGGCGGCGGGAGCCACTTTAAGTCGAATCCAATCTCTGCTTCACATTCGAGCGATGCCCTCATCCACTTAGGTGACACCATAGGTGGTCAGCACATCCACGCCATAGTGCACGAAGCCCAGGCACCTACGAAAGCCTTAAGGAACATCCATAAAGAAAACTTCCCAAGGTGAGGCTGTCCCGTTTTTCATGCATTCCTCCCGTATAACGAGTCACCCAGTAATGAGTGTCTGGGAGGCTTTTTGGACCCGTTCAAAGTGTGAAATAGAATGAGAAACAATTCCACCCACGCAGTCTCCCACCAAACACTACACAGTATTGCCTGCAGTGATGGTGAGGCAGCAGAGGATGGCGTGACGCTGGTGGAGAGGAGGCATCCTTTATTCTCACACCGAGTAGGATCCGGCGGGACGGTGGAGTTTCCCTTCGCACCCAACCTCAAAGGTGAACTAGATCCACGGAGAAGCTTGGTGTACAGGGACGACAATATAGCCTATGTGAGTGTCTCCACCACCTCTGCTGACCACCCATTGCCAGTGGTCCGCGTATTCCACTATACATGTTTCACGGGGCAATACAGCATAAATTATGTATCTTTAATGAAGTTCTAGTGATACATTTGTAAAGCTTCTACGGAACGTACTTGGTTCATGAGAGAGGATCTGATCGGCTTTAAAGGAGTCTGATTTAGCATGATTTTAAGTAGAATTTTAGGATATAATTGTAAGATTTCAATGGAATTTCTAATGAGTTTCACGTCACGACTACTGACCCACGGTTGGTGTTTTGCCTGAGTTGCGGTGAAGGTGGTGGAAAGGCTTTACTTGGGCAATATTAGCGCCGCCTATAGCGAGCCTCTACTGTGTCGCCTGGACGTGCAGTGTGTTGTGGACCTGTCCGGCACACGACCCACCCAAGTGCCTGCTGCCAAGAAGTCCATTTGTCCGTGCACCTGCCCTCTTACCACACCTCACCATAGATCCAGGTGAGCCTACCACATAAAGGGAAAGGGGAGGAGGAATTTAAAGAGCTTACAATGCCACCCCGCCCCCTCCACGTAGCATGCAGAGTAAATGACAAGAGGGTAAAGGGATATTCTGATGCCTATATAGATCGGGATGTGGAAGGGCATGGTAGAAGGCTGTTAAATTCACTATCACAGGTTTCAATGGCAGGTGATAGAGGGAGAAGGTAAGGGTTTGTGGATCTCTATGAATACCTGAGTTACCTGTAGTTCCACTGTTTCGCCCTCAGGCTGTGTATCGACATCCCAGACTTAGAGGAAGTAGACGTCATGCAGTTTAGCTCTGAGGTAACTCGCTTCATCCACTCCGCCCATAGCAAGGGGAAGAATGTGCTAGTCCACAGCTATAAGGGCCAGAGTCGTGCCCCAACACTTGTTATCCTCTACCTTATGACCGTGAGTGCATTAGTAAGCCCTCACACCCTTGATTTTTATATTACAATTAATCTTTATCTCTCGCCTTCACCCATGATTCTCGACCCATGTTTTTTTTACATTACTCATGTGTTTATTAATCTTACTTAACTCTCTAGCTCTTCACTTTATCCTCTCACCTATTGTTTTCTGAAAACTTAAGGTTTTCAGAGCATTTTTACACTTTTCTTACAGTTTACACCCTCATATATTTTTGTATAACATTCGCATTGCTTTCTAACACTTCCCTTTCAGTCTGATATTTCCCTTTACATCTTTATATTATTTCCCTATCCTCATGGTTTCCCTTATATTCTCATATCTTCCCTAACATCCTCATATTCTAACCTATATCCTTGAATTTCACCCTAACATCATCATTTTCCCTAGATCTGTGCATCCTCCTCTCATATTTAGCTTTTTCCCTAACATCCGACATAATTCCCTGACACTTTGACATTTCCCTAACGTCCTCATACTTTTCCGAAATCTCAATAGCTCTTTCGCGCCTCCTAATCACTCCTTAACCTATATTCCAGGTCATGCACATGTCCCTTGCCCAGGCCTTGTCTTTGGTCCAGACTTCCTACCCTTGTGTGGACCTCAACTCCGGCTTTCTAGCGACACTGAAGAAGTTGGACCGTCGCCTTGGCCCACCATCGTCCCCTCTGGTAGCTCAAGACAACAACAACACCACCATCACCACCACCACCACCACCGTCACCACCACCACCCAGTCGAACATAAGAACAGCGTGGACTTAACTGTAATCATTCAAGCCGGTCGTTTTTTTTCCTCTCTCTCTCTCATCTTATTTATCGATTCATTCGTTTATGATTACGGAACTTATCATTGAACTGCGGATAAATGTGCAGGAAAAGAGTATGTGTCCGTCTGTTAATGCAATGAACTAACTTGAAAATTTATAATGAAGAAAAATAGATACATTATTTCAAAAGCTATGTCCGAACAGGAAATGATGTTATGATTAGTACATTATTCAAAATTGTTGGATTTTAATGTAGCTTAAACACACGGAGACGGGGAAGAAGGGGGAGGAGGAGGAGGAGGAGGAGGAGGAGGAGGAGGAGGAGGAGGAAAAACTCTTGATCGCCGGGGTAGGGTGAGTCACAGGTTAATACACAGGTGATAAAAACAGTTGGCACAGGAGCAGCACGTGTGTGATATCCCTCTGATGAGTCTATCTTGGTTGACATCCGCCTCATGTGTACTTATACGACCTAACTCAGACCACAATAAAGCTATTTTTAGATCACCGTGTGTGTTAATAATCATAAAACTTGTCATATAAGCCTACCTACTGGCCATTATCATGAAAGGAAATACATTTAACTAAAAATAGCAATGAGGTCAAAGAGGATGTGCATGAGAAAGGGAATTACAAGGTCGGAGAAAGTTGGGACGAATTTGTCAACCTGTGATTAATGGCTGGCACATGAGCAGCTTACCTACCTAACCCTAGCTACTGAGTATGTTATCAAGAGCCGGAAAGACCACCAAGTAAGAACACTCGCTAACAACATACACAAGGACAAAAGGAAGTCGTGACAGACATCATAGGATCCAATTTATATTAACGAAACTAGATTTTCCAATTTAAAGATACGAAGCACACAATATTTATGTTCATATAATACGTGGTGAAATACTAAGCCTAATGTGACAACTATTGCTGTAGGCGGCAACCATGATAACATCAAATATAACAAAAACACAATGTAATATTAATGCAAGCAGTGACTAAATAAAATGCCAATGGTTGATGTCACATAACAGAAGGGGAAAACATACGGTATTATTTTACATCTTCACCATAACGCTCTAGAGAATTCAGGGTTATATTTTTGCATTATCTGATGCATTTTGAGGTTTCCTTAATTACATTCCCGTTGCAAATTCTTAATTAGTGAGATATTCAATGTTTTTTGTGAGACCTTCTCTGCGAAAAAAAAAAAAGTTTAGTTTGGTTTAAACAAGGTAATGTTATTTGTCAATGTAGGTTAAGGTTTGGTTAGGTTACGTTAGGTAATGTTACATTAATATAGAAGCTATCAAATGTTCTCTGTGACCAAAAGTAGGGAGTTGGACGAGACGTAGACGGGTAAATCTAACTATTAGCATATCCTCACTGATCACCAAAATATTGACATAGGTGATGAGGTATGTACTGTGTAACACGTCTGTGAAGGTTTTATTTGGAGGAAGACCTTAGTTTGTCCACAGAGGCTCTTTAAAAATCTGGTAGGTGCCTCAAATTCTAAGTCCAGACAGATGGTATTTCTTTACAACTACACTGCTCCACGGTTACGGTTATGTTATGGTTAGGTTAAGTTCAGGGGCGTATATTCAGGGTGTGCTAGGTGTGCGCCGCACACCCTCAGTCAGAGAGAGAAATGCATGATAGTTATAAATAAATTCAGCAGTAAGTGGGAAACGATATTTTTCTTATTGCTTTTAGCCCTGTTATAATATTTTGTATTATAGGTGTTCTGTAGAAGCACTGCACACCCAATAATCAATTGTATCATTATGTAGCATAGCGCGTATGGTGGAGTAGGAGGGCAGACTGTTGAATATATGGAGCTTGGTGTGCGGCTCTACAAATGCACACTACTTGCGTTCGTTTTTGGTGCTGATATTTCATATTGGCTAGAAGGTATAAAGTGTCTTTGCAATTAATTATATGAGCATAATTAAGATTTGCAAGAATTATATTATAGTATCTATTGTGAAACCAAATTGTTATTTTGTCCAAATGTCACTTAATCAGAAATAAGGATTGAGTGCAACCTAAGTCATGGACTCTCTTACCGATGAAATAACAGAAGTAAGTTGAGTTGCCAAGTAACCCAAGTATCCCTTTACCGAGCACTCATAGAAATACTTGGATAATTATTCTTTTTACCCTAGACCATGAAAGTAGAGCCAATTCTAAGGTAGTTTTACTTGTGAACATTTTTCGAAATATTTTATTTTTATGTTACAAATCTATATTAATGAAGTGATCATATATGGGCACTTGCCGGTCTAGGGTAAAAAAAATCATAATTTTGCAATATTTAAAATGTAAATAGAAGGTTAAAAAATACACAGAATGAAAGCTGATTCATTGTATTATATAAATAGAAAAAACTTCATATATGATAACTTGCCCGGTAAAGGGTTAAAAAAAATCACGAATAACCGGCCTCCGTCGTGTCTTGTTACAAATTGATATTTGAGTCGCTCTGAACCAATCCTGAGGAAGTGTTGGCCGTGATGTCAAACCCACGTCACTAGCCTGAACCTTCCTGATTGGCTTAGGCACGATGTCGTAGCTGCAGACACATACCGAGCGGCTTGTGGGCGCCATTTTCCAAGCCATTTTAAGTGATCATATATGATAACTTGCCCGATAAAGGGATTTATACTAACTCAGTTTCATTGACGCTTGTGTCGGGGGACCACGTGCATTTCCCTTGACTAGATAAATGACTAGTTGTGAATTGTGAGTATATTGTAATTATTATTGTGTTGCGGTGTGTTTGCATCTTAATGATGGCATTACCATGGCGATGAAAAGAGGGGAGATGGGAGTGAATGTGACATTCACTCTTATCTGCCGGCGGAGGGATACGAGAGACACAGCCTCCTGCTGCTACGCTGGTATTCTTAAAAATATCTTTCCCTTGAAAAGCGGCTACGCTGGTATAGACGGTATTTGTGGTTATGTGACTGGTATTAAAGTGGCTCATATAACTGTGGTGTAATAGTGGCTTATAAGACAATGTTACAGGGGATGGACACATGTTGTGGTGTTGTAGTGTTGTGGTAACCTGTGACTGTGGCCATGGTAGAGTCTCCGTGAGCTGTGACAGTGACTTTGAGGACTGCTGTGAGGTGCCAGGTGTCACATTATTACACCACCAGGGAAATGTGTTGAGGGGAGCCATTTAAGGCTGAGTGGCCTCAGTTTGCTGTCCATTGAAAAAATTTTGCTGACTAAAGTTAAACAGAGAGGCTCTTTCTATGATGAAGTCATGAACAAGTTTATATCAAAAACACGAAGAATAGAATTGAATTATAAGTAATCAGGTATGTCAACCACTCAACTGTGTAATTTAGGTGGTAAGCTTAGCTAATCAAAATGAATAAATTTAATTATTCTAAGTTTTCACATAAAATTTACTTTATTTTCCAACTAACTGTATGAATAACTATAAAATTGTAATTACACACACACACACACACACACACACACACACACACACACACACACACACACACACACACACACACACACATACACACACACACACACACACACACACACACACACACACACACACACACGCGCGAGCGCACGCACATCAGTAATTAGGTATATGTTAGCTATGGACAGAATCACTGTTCAGAACACCCAGTGACAGAAACCACCATACGCCACTGTTAAACTCTACAACTGTCATAATGAACATTTGTTCTATATAAAATAATTACGCAGTAAAATTATACCATATCTTTTTGCCAAAAAATAGATTTCGTTCTATTTTCTCGGAAGCTATTAGAGATATTGGAAATATCATTGCAGCATCTGATAGACCTAATTAAACTCTACAACTGTCATAATGAATATTTGTCCTTCCTCATTTTCTCGAAAGCCATTAGACATATTAGAAATGTCATTGCAGCATCTGATAGACCTTATTATACTATATAACTGTCATTATGAATATTTGTTTTATGACTAATAATTACGCATTAATATAAAACCGTATCTTTTTTCCAAAACATAACTTTCCTCCTCATTGTCTCGAAAGCCATTAGAGATATTGGATATATCAGTGCTGCATCTGATAGATCTAATTAAAATCTACAATTGCCATTATGAATATTCGTTCTATGTATAGTAATTACGCAGTAAAATTAAACCCTATCTTTTTTCCAAAAAATTGATTTCGTTATAATTTTCTCGGAAGCTATAAGAGATATTGGAAATAACATTGCAGCATCTGATAGACCTAATTAAACTATACACCTATCATAATGAATATATGTTCTATGTATAATAATTAGGCAGTAAAATTAAACCGTATCATTTTTCCAAAAAATAGATTTCGTTCTAATTTTCTCGAAACCTATTAAAGATATTGGAAATATCATTGCAGCATCTCGGAAGCTATTAGAGATATTGGAAATAACATTGAAGCATCTGATAGACCTAATTAAACTCTACACCTATCATAATGAATATTTGTTCTATGTATAATAATTAGGCAGTAAAATTAAACCGTATAATTTTTCCAAAAAATAGATTTCGTTCTAATTTTTTCGAAACCTATTAAAGATATTGGAAATATCATTGCAGCATCTGATAGATCTAATTAAACTCTACAATTATCATAATGAATATTTGTTCTATGTATAATAATTAGGCTGTAAAATTAAACCGTATCATTTTTCCAAAAAATAGATTTAGTTCTAATTTTCTCGAAAGCTATTAGAGATATTGGAAATATCATTGCAACATCTGATAGACCTAATTAAACTCTACAACTGACACAATGAATATATGTTCTATGTATAATATTTACGTAGTAAAATTAAACCGTATCTTTTATAAAAAAAAATTTGATTTCGCTCTAATTTTCTCGGAAGCTATTAGAGATATTGGAAATATCATTGCAGCATCTGATAGACCTAATTAAACTCTACAACTGTCATAATGAATATATGTTATATGTATAATATTTACGCAGTAATATTAAAGCGTATTTTTTTTCTCCAAAAAATAGATGTCCTTCTAATTTTCTCAGAAGCTATTAGAGATATTGGAAATATCATTGCAGAATCTGTTAGACCTACTTAAACTCTACATCTGTCATAACGAATATTTTTTCTTAGATCAAATTTAGCAGTAAAATGAAACTATCACTTTTTTTTTCTTCCTCATTTTCTCGAAAGCTATTAGACATATTGGAAATATCATTGCTGCATCTGATAGATCTAATTAAAATCTACAATTGCCATTATGAATATTCGTTCTATGTATAATAATTACGCAGTAAAATTAAACCGTATTTTTTTTCCAAAAAATAGATTTCGTTATAATTTTCTCGGAAGCTATTAGAGATATTGGAAATAACATTGCAGCATCTTATAAAACTCTACAACTATCATAATGAATATTTGTTCTATGTATAATACTTAGGCAGTAAAATTAAACCGTATCAATTTTCCAAAAAATTGATTTCATTCTAATTTTCTCGAAACCTATTAAAGATATTGGAAACATCATTGCAGCATCTGAGAGACCTAATTAAACTCTACAATTATCATAATGAATATTTGTTCTATGTATAATAATTAGGCAGTAAAATTAAACCGTATCATTTTTCCATAAAATAGATTTCGTTCTAATTTTCTCAAAAGCTATTAGAGATATTGGAAATAGCATTGCAACATCTGATAGACCTAATTAAACTCTACAACTGACATAATGAATATATGTTCTATGTATAATATTTACGCAGTAAAATTGGACCGTATCTTTTATAAAAAAAAAATTGATTTCGTTCTAATTTTTTCGGAAGCTATTAGAGATATTGGAAATATCATTGCAGCATCTGATAGACCTAATTAAACTCTACAGCTGTCATAATGAATATATGTTCTATGTATAATATTTACGCAGTAATATTAAACCGTTTTTTTTTCTTCCAAAAAAAAGGTTTCCTTCTAATTTTCTCGGAAGTTATTAGAGATATTGCAAATATCATTGCAGCATCTGATAGACCTATTTAAACTCTACAACTGTCATAATGAATATATGTTCTATGTATAATATTTACGCAGTAATATTAAACCGTATTTTTTTTTCTCCAAAAATTTGATTTCGTTCTAATTTTCTCGGAAGCTATTAGAGATATTGGAAATATCATTGCAGCATCTGATAGACCTAATTAAACTCTACAACTGACATAATGAATATTTGTTCTATGTATAATAATTGTAATTGAATACAGTGTATGTGGTAATACTTGAGGAAGGATTAAGATATGATGCAGAGAAGAGAGAATGGATGTCTAGTTATCCATGGTTAAACGATCCTCAAAAATTAAGGAACAATGTAAAAGTAGCAATTGCCAGAATGAAATCACTTGAAATCAGACTCAAGAAATTGGGCACTGAGTACACACAAATATACCAGTATGAAATAGACAATATCAGTGTGGAGGAAATGCAATCATATGATGGTCCTATCTACTACATACCTCACCATCAAGTACTAAAGCCAAGTTCATCATCTACACCACTACGATTAGTATTCAATGCATCAGCCAAATACAAACACATTTGTATGGCGTGATATGGATACTATGAGGGAACCAGATCACTATGTCCTAACATCGGTCACATTTGGAGATAGATGCAGTAGAGCCATCGCCGTCCTAGCTATGAGAAAGACTGCGGAAATGCAGGAGAGCAAGCTTCCCAGAGTTAATGAGATGATGAGGCCGGGTGTACGTATCAGTATGATGGTGTGAAGGAGATGGTGGTGAATAGTGGTGGTAAAACCATTGTTAATATATGTCACAATAATGATTGGGTAATAATTAATAATCTTTAGTATGGGAGTGAACATTTCAACGGAAACTTGTCTTTTAAACGCCATCATATATGGCCGTCCGAAATAGATTTATGCCTGTGTAAGTTGACTTGCTTGGATAAGATTAGGGAGTTACACGTGCACCAAGATGTACGTGGATCAGACCGTGTTCCAATATCCATTACTCTGGATATAAACAGAGGAAAAGTGGTCTTGGCCCAGAAGCTGGTGGAGAGAACAGCTACCTTGGGACAAAGTTACCAGCCCCAGACACCAACCTTTGTCTATAAACCAAGGAAATCAGCTAACTATAAGAAAGTTAATACGGAAGAATTCATAAGAAGACTAAACCGAGTGGAGCCTCCTACCTTGAATTCTAGGAGTCAATACGTACATGAAAGGCTTAGCCAATACGTACATGAATACTAGGAGCTGGCTGTTATATAGAATCATTTCAACAAGAGATTTTAGAAGGAATTATATCTAGTACTTACGCGATGCAATTTGTTCTTCTCTCCCGGAGGTTTTGTCAACTTATGTCAATGAAAATGTTGCTGAAAGACGTCAACTCGGCCTGTAAGATAAATAATAATAATAATAATAATAATAATAATAATAATAATGATAATAATAATAATAATAATAATAATAATAATAATAATAATAATACAATATATTCCATTGAAACATATCAACAATTAAGATAGGTTGTATATAAACAATTAAACTCTAGGATGTACTTGTTGAAGAGAGAAGGATTAAAAGGCATCTCTAGGCCATAGGTTTACAAGGTAGAGTTCTAACACCTAAATAATAATAATAATAATAATAATATGAATACACTGTGATTGCATCTATATTAACCTTAAGCCAGAATATATTAGCATTATGCCAATAGAAGTGAAAATAGAAGTGGTAGCCTAACAAGTCTTCAAGATGGCAACCTTGCTTTTACAGGAGACACACAAAGCTAATTTTGATGTCATTTACGTAAACAATTAAGTATTATTATTAAACAAGAGATTTTACAAGGAAATATATCTTCTTACACAATGCAAGTTTCTTCTCTCTCTCTCCCGGAAGTTCTGGTCAACTTGTGTCCGTAAAACTTGTACTAAGACGTCAACTCAGTCTGTAATATAAATAATAATATTAATAATGACAATAATAATAATAATGATAAAGATATCAACCATATATTCAATGGAGACAAACAAAATAAACACATAAACAACATATTATTATTACTATTATTGACTTTATACGTATTGGAAAAAGGATTAAAAGGCACATAAATAATAATAATAACAATAATAATAATAATAATAATAATAATAATAATAATAAAAAGGTGCCATGAGCCTGGATCAAACTCACAACCTTTAGCTCACAAGCCGAGCACTGCACCACAGAGCACTGTCCACATAACTCTCGGAAGGTCCGTGGGCAAAATAATCTTGAATCACTGGGTCCAAAAACTCTTCTTTGGGGACAGTGTTGTATATGGGGTCAGCCCTCCTACATCGTAACCTTCATATAGAATTAAATTTAATTAATCAGTGGATAAAATTTAATGAACTAAAACTTAATGTTTCTAAAACTTTTTTTTTTTTTTTCAAAATAGATTCATTAAAAATATTCTACCACCATTACAGTTAGAAGGGGGAACGCTGAACCAGGTAAATCACTCAAAATTCCTCGGGCTAAGAATTGACGAAAACCAATATTGGATAGATGAAATGAAAAAAACAAAAAAAATTCATATTTATATTTGTAATTCAGTGGCATAATTGTTTGCTGTGATCCGAACAAGTATCTGAGCTTGAATTTGCAATCCATTATAAAGGTAAGGAGATATCAACTGGGTCATTTGACGAATATTACCTGTAAATTTGAAGATTCGTAAGACGACCCAGTCGATATCTCCTTACCTTTATAATGGACTGCAAATTCAACTTCAGATCCTTGCTCAGATCATCCTTAACACTTATGCCACTGAATTTCAGAAAATATTTGAATTTTTTTTTTAAGACTATGTTAGGATTATAGTTAGGTTTGGTTAGGTTTAGTTACGTTTAGTTAGGTTTGGTTAGGTTAATTTTGGTTAGGCTTATTCAAGTTCAGCTCTAGGAAGGTTATGCTAACAAAGCAATTTTCATTCGGTAATTTTTTACATCTTCACCAGAATGGCGTGCTACGAAAAAGAAATGGCGTCTGCCCCTCACACAACCTCTACTTTAATCATAAAAAACATTTGATAGCTTCTAAATTAACATAACATAACATAGCAACCTAATTAAACCTAACGAAACCTAACTAAACCTAACTAAACCTAACATAACATAACCAAAAAAAATTCATATTTATTTCTGTAATTCAGTGGCATAACTGTTTGATGTGATCCGAACAAGTATCTGAGGTTAAATTTGCAATCCATTATAAAGGTAAGGAGATATCGACTGGGTCGTCTGACGAATATTACCTGTCAATTTGAAGATTCGTAAGACTACCCAGTCAATATCTCCTTGCCTTTATAATGGACTGCAAATTCTACTTCAGATCCTTGTTCAGATCATCTTAAACAGTTATGCCACTGAATTTAAGATATAAATATGAAATTTTTTTTAAGGTTATGTTAGGTTTACAGTTAGGTTTGGTTAGGTTTAGTTACGTTTAGTTAGGTTTGGTTAGGTTAGTTTTGGTTAGGCTTATTCAAGTGCAGCTCTAGGAAGGTTAGGCTAACAAAGCAATTTTCATTCGGTAAATTTTTACATCTTCAGAATGGCGTGCTACGAAAAAGAATTGGCGTCTGCATCTCACACAACCCCTACTTTTAGTCAAAAAAACATTTGATAGCTTCTAAATTAACATAACATAACATAACAACCTAACTAAACCTAACCAAACCTAACTAAACGTAACGAAACCTAACGAAACCTAACATAACCTAACATAACATAACCAAAAAAAATTTCATATTTATTTATGTAATTCAGTGGCAAAACTGTTTGATGTGATCCGAACAAGTATCTGAGGTTGAATTTGTAATCCATTATAAAGGTAAGGAGATATCGACTGGGTCATCTGACGAATATTACATGTAAATTTGAAGATTTGTAAGACGATCCAGTCAATATCTCCTTGGACTGCAAATTCTACTTCAGATCCTTGTTCAGATCATCTCAAACAGTTATGCCACTGAATTTCAGAAAAAAATATGTATTTTTTTTTTAAGGTTATGTTAGGTTTATAGTTAGGTTTGGTTAGGTTTAGTTACGTTTAGTTAGGTTAGTTTTGGTTAGGCATATTCAAGTGCAGCTCTAGGAAGGTTAGGCTAACAAAGCAATTTTCATCCGGTAAATTTTTACATCTTCACCAGAATGGCGTGCTACGAAAAAGAAATGGCGTCTGCATCTCACACAACCCCTACTTTTAGTCATAAAAAACATTTCATAGCTTCTAAATTAACATAACATAACATAACAACCTAACTAAACCTAACCAAACCTAATTAAACGTAACGAAACGTAACGAAACCTAACCAAACCTAACATAACCTAACCAAAAAAAAATTTCATATTTATTTCTGTAATTCAGTTGCATAACTGTTTGATTTCATCCAAACAAGTATCTGAGGTTGAATTTGCAATCCATTATAAAGGTAAGGAGATATCGACTGGGTCGTCTAACGAATATTACCTGTAAATTTAATGATTCGTAAGATGACCCAGTTGATATTTCCTTACCTTTATAATGGACTATAAATTCAACTTCAGATTCTTGTTCAGATCATCCCTAACACTTATGCCACTGATTTTCAGAAAAAAATTAAAAATTTTTTTTGAAGGTTATGTTAGGTTTATAGTTAGGTTTGGTTAAGTTTAGTTACGTTTAGTTAGGTATGGTTAGGTTAATTTTGGTTAGGCTTATTCAAGTGCAGCTCTGGGAAGGTTATGCTAACAATCAATTTTCATTCGGTAAATTTTTACATCTTCACCAGCATGGCGTGCTATGAAAAAGAAATGGCGTCTGCATCTCACACAACCCCTATTTTAATCATAAAAAACAGTTGATAGCTTCTAAATTAACATAACATAACCTAACAACCTAACTAAACCTAATCAAACCTAACTAAACATAACGAAACCTAACCAAACCTAACATAACCTAACCAAAAATAATTTCATATTTATTTCTGTAATTCAGTATCATAACTGTTTGATGTGATCCGAACAAGTATCTGAGGTTGAATTTGCAATCCATTATCAAGGTAAGGATATATCGACTGGGTCGTCTGACGAATATTACCTGTAAATTTGAAGATTCGTAAGACGACCCAGTCAATATCTCCTTACCTTTATAATGGACTGCAAATTCTACTTCAGATCCTTGTTCAGATCATCTCAAACAGTTAAGCTACTGAATTTCAGAAAAAAATATGAATATTTTTTTTAAGGTTATGTTAGGTTTATTGTTAGGTTTGGTTAGGTTTTGTTACGTTTAGTTAGGTTTGGTTAGATTAATTTTGGTTAGGCTTATTTAAGTGCAGCTCTAGGAAGGTTATGCTAACAAAGCAATTTTCATTCGGTAAATTTTTACATCTTCATTAATTACGCAATAATATAAAACCGTATATTTTTTTCCAAAACATAACTTTCCTCATTTTCTCGAAAGCTATTAGAGATATTGGAAATATCATTGCTGCATCTGATAGATCTGATTAAACTCTACAATTGCCATTATGAATATTCGTTCTATGTATAATAATTACGCAGTAAAATTAAACCGTATCTTTATTCCAAAAAATAGATTTCCTTCTAATTTTCTCGGAAGCTATTAGAGATATTGGAAATATCATTACAGCATCTGATACACCTAATAAAACTCTACAACTGTCATAATGAATATTTGTTCTATGTACAATAATTATGCAGTTAAATTAAACCTTATCTATTTCCAAAAAAATTGATTTCGTTCTAATTTTCTCGGAAGCTATTAGAGATATTGGAAATACCATTGCAGCATGTGATAGACCTAATTAAACTCTTTAACTGTCATAATGAATAATTGTTCTTAGATCAAATTTAGCAGTTAAATGAAACTATCACTTTTTTTTTATTCCTCATTTTCTCGAAACCTATTAGACATATTGGAAATGTCATTGCAGCATCTGATAGACCTTATTAAACTATATAACTGTCATTATGAATATTTGTTTTATGACTAATAATTACGCAGTAAAATTAAACCATATTTTTTATAAAATAAAGATTATTCTAATTTTCTCGGAAGCTATTAGAGATATTGGAAATATCATTGTAGCATCTGATACGCTTAATTAAACTCTATAACTGACATAATAAATATTTGTTCTATGTATAATAATTAAGCAGTAAAATAAAACCATATCTTTTTTCCAAAAAATAGATTTCGTTCTAATTTTCTTGGAAACTATTAGCGATATTGGAAATATCATTGCAGCATCTGATAGAACTAATTAAACTCTACAACTGTCATAATGAATATATGTTCTATGTATAATAATTACGTAGTAAAATTAAACCGTATCTTTATTTCAAAATATAGATTTCTTTCTAATTTTCTCGGAAACTATTAGAGATATTGGAAATATCATTGCAGCATCTGATAGACCTAATTAAACTATAAAACTGTCAAAATTAATATATGTTCTATGTATAATAATTACACAGTAAAATTAAATCATGTCATTTTTCCAAAAAATAGATTTCGTTCTAATTTTCTCAGAAGCTATTAGAGATATTGGAAATATCATTGCAGCATCTGATAGACCTAATTAAACTCTACAACTGTCATAATGAATATTTGTTCTTGGATAAAATTTAGCAGTAAAATAAAACTATCACTTTTTTATTCTTCCTCATTTTCTCGAAAGCTATTAGACATATTGGAAATGTCATTGCAGCATGGCATACACTTGCCTTGCATACACGATATATAAACCTTACTTTGCCTTGATTTTAGTTATATCTATCAATAACACTACACTCCTAACTATGCCTACCTCATTCATTAGCTTCAACTTTTTTTCAGACACAAATTTAGCTAAACAATGGTATGCCCTTTTGTAACACTCAATACTGCATGATTACCAAACCAAATTTCACTTCTACACATTAATACTACTACAGCACCTCACATTCTGGCCTCACACTCTTTACAGGAAATACTGAATGTCAAATAATCATATCATTCACGACAACAATCACACTGAACTGAACAAACATTACGATACCATAACAAGTAACCAGGAAATGACACCAGTAGTGATGGGCGCTTTGTGAACGAGTCGGTTCATAGAGCCGGCTCTTCCAGGTGAACGAGAAGAGCCGGATCTTTCTCGAGAGCCGTTTGGGATTTTTTTGAGAGCCGTTAATTTTTTTTTTCTAGTTTTTCCATATTTTTGCAATTTTCCAACAAAATGCAAAAATTACCGATTGTTAATAATTATAGTAATGATAATAATAATAATACTTACGAGAATGAAGCCTATTCATAGAAATTATATAGTAAAATTGTTAAGTTACCCCTTCAAGTTAAC
>JAXIVD010000042.1:60000-125000 GCA_036785275.1 Cancer borealis | reverse complement strand
GTCGTTCTTGTGAGCTATAGGATAATGACAATCGAATGTAAATAATTGAAAAAATGTCACATTTATATTTTTCTAAGAAATAGTACAGGTTAATATTATAGTAATCATAAAATGGAGTCCAGATTAGTGTTTCTCATGCCGTAGAACATATTTAGACGAATTTTCGTGAAATTAAAAATTTGAAAAGGTTTCAAGAAATGTTCATGGGTACCCCCCTTAGAGATTTTTCTATAAATCACGTTTTATCAAATAACTCGAAAAGTATGAGGTTTACGAAAATAATGTTTATACATAAGAAAGACTAGAAAACGGCCGTTCTTGTGAGCTATAGTATAATGACAATTGAATGTAAATAATTGAAAAAATGTCACATTTATATTTTTCTAAGAAATAGTAATAGTATAATAACTACTACTCTTTAGGGTTAATATTATAATAATCATAAACTGGAGTCCAGATTCGTGTTTGTCATGCCGTAGAACCTATTTAGACGAATTTTCGTGAAATTAAAAATTTGAAAGAGTGTCAAGAAATTTTCATGGGTACCCCCCTTAGTGTTTTTTCTATAAATCACGTTTTATCAAATAACTCGAAAAGTATGAGGTTTACGTAAATAATGTTTATACTTAAGGAAGAGTAGAAAACGGCCGGTCTTGTGAGGTATTGTATAATGACAATTGAATGTAAATAATTGATAAAATGTCACATTTATATTTTTCTAAGAAATAGCAATAGTATAATAACTACTACTCTTTATGGATTAATATTATAATAATCATAAAATGGAGTTCAGATTCGTGTTTCTCATGCCGTAGAACCTATTTAGACGAATTTTCGTGAAATTAAAAATTTGAAAAAGTGTCAAGAAAATTTCATGGGTACCCCCCTTAGAGTTTTTTCTATAAATCACGTTTTATCAATAGCTCGAAAAGTATAAGGTTTACGTAAATAATGTTTATACTTAAGGAAGACTAGAAAACGGCCGTTCTTGTGAGATATAGTATAATGATAATTGAATGTAAATAATTGAAAAAATGTCACATATATACTTTTCTAAGAAATAGTAATAGTATAATAACTACTACTCTTTACGGGTTAATATTATAGTAATCATAAAATGGAGTCCAGATTCGTGTTTTTCATGCCGTAGATCCTATTTAGACGAATTTTCGTGAAATTAAAAATTTGAAAAAAGTGTCAAGAAAATTTCATGGGTACCCCCCTTAAGAGTTTTTTCTATTCATCACGTTTTATCAATAGCTCGAAAAGTATGAGGTTTACGTAAATAATGTTTATACTTAAGTAAGAGTAGAAAACGGCCGTTCTTGTGAGCTATAGTATAATGACAATTGAATGTAAATAATTGAAAAAATGTCACATTTATATTTTTCTAAATAATAGTAATAATATAATAACTATTACTCTTTACGGGTTAATATTATAGTAATCATAAAATGGAGTCAAGATTCGTGTTTCTCATGCCGTAGAACCTATTTAGACGAATTTTCGTGAAATTAAAAATTTGAAAAAGTGTCAAGAAATTTTCATGGGTACCCCCCTTAAGAGTTTTTTCTATACATCAAATTTTATCAATACCTCGAAAAGTATGAGGTTTACGTAAATAATGTTTATACTTAAGGAAGAGTGGAAAACGGCCGTTCTTGTGAGCTATAGTATAATGACAATTGAATGTAAATAATTGAAAAAATGTCACATTTATATTTTTCTAAAAAATAGTAATAAAATAGTAACTACTACTCTTTACAGGTTAATATTGTAGTAATCATAAAATGGAGTACAGATGTGTGTTTCTCATGCCGTAGAACCTATTTAGACGAATTTTCGTGAAATTAAAAATTTGAAAAAGTGTCAAGAAATTTTCCTTGGTTTTTTCTATAAATCACGTTTTATCAAATAACTCAAAAAGTTTGAGGTTTACGTAAATAATGTTTATACTTAAGGAAGAGTAGAAAACGGCCCTTCTTGTGAGCTATGGTATAGTGACAATCGAATGAAAATAATTTAAAAAAATGTCACATTTATATTTTTCTAATAAATAGTACGGGTTAATATTATAGTAATCATAAAATGGAGTCAAGATTCGTGTTTCTCATGCCGTAAAACCTATTTAGACGAATTTTCGTGAAATTAAAATTTGAAAAAGTGTCAAGAAATGTTTTTTCTATAAATCACGTTTTATCAAATAACTAGAAAATTATGAGGTTTACGTAAATAATGTTTATACTTAAAGAAGACTAGAAAACGGCCGTTCTTGTGAGCTATAGTATAATAACAATTGAATGTAAATAATTGAAAAAATGTCACATTTAATTTTTCTAAGAAATAGTAATAGTAAAATATCTACTACTCTTTACGGGTTAATATTATAGTAATCATAAAATGGAGTCCAGATTCGTGTTTCTCATGCCGTAGAACCTATTTAGACGAATTTTCGTGAAATTAAAAATTTGAAAAAGTGTCAAGAAAATTTCATGGGTACCCCCCTTAGAGTTTTTTCTATAAATCACGTTTTATCAATAGCTCGAAAAGTATAAGGTTTACGTAAATAATGTTTATACTTAAGGAAGACTAGAAAACGGCCGTTCTTGTGAGATATAGTATAATGATAATTGAATGTAAATAATTGAAAAAATGTCACATATATACTTTTCTAAGAAATAGTAATAGTATAATAACTACTACTCTTTACGGGTTAATATTATAGTAATCATAAAATGACCCTTTAGAGTTTTTTCTATAAATCACGTTTTATCAAATAACTCGAAAAGTATGAGGTTTACGTAAATAATGTTTATACATAAGGAAGAGTAGAAAACGGCCGTTCTTGTGAGGTATAGTATAATGACAATTGAATGTAAATAATCTAAAAAATGTCACATTTATATTTTTCTAAGAAATAGTAATAGTATAATAACTACTACTCTTTACGGGTTAATATTATAGTAATCATAAAATGGAGTCCAGATTCAGGTTTCTCATGCCGTAGAACCTATTTAGACGAATTTTCGTGAAATTAAAAATTTGAAAAAGTGTCAAGAAATTATCATGGGTACCCCTCTTAGAGTTTTTTCTATATATCACGTTTTATCAAATAAATCGAAGTGTATGAGGTTTACGTAAATAATGTTTATACTTAAGGAAGAGTAGAAAACGGCCGTTCTTGTGAGCTATAGTATAATGACAATTGAATGTAAATAATTGAAAAAATGTCACATTTATATTTTTCTAAGAAATAGTAAAAGTATAATAACTACTACTCTTTACAGGTTAATATTATAGTAATCATAAAATGGAGTCCAGATTCGTGTTTCTCATACCGTAGAACCTATTTAGACGAATTTTCGTGAAAAAAAAAATTTGAAAAAGTGTCAAGAAATTTTCATGGGTGCCCCCCTTAGAGTTTTTTCTATAAATCACGTTTTATCAAATTACTCGAAAAGTATGAGGTTTACGTAAATAATGTTTATACTTAAGGAAGAATAGAAAATAGCCGTTCTTGTGAGCTATATTATAATGACAATTGACTGTAAATTATTGATAAAATATCACATTTATATTTTTCTAAGAAATAGTAATAGTATAATAACTACTACTCTTTACGGGTTAATATTATAATCATAAAATAGAGTCCAGATTCCTGTTTCTCATGCCGTAGAACTATTTAGACGAATTTTCGTGATATCAAAAATTTGAAAAAGTGTCAAGAAATTTTCATGGGTACCCCCCTTCGTTTTTTCTATAAATCACGTTTTATCAAATAACTCGAAAAGTATGAGGTTTACGTAAATAATGTTTATACTTAAGGAAGACTAGAAAACGGCCGTTCTTGTGAGTTATAGTATAATGACAATTGAATGTAAATAATTGAAAAAATGTTACATTTATATTTTTTTAAGAAATAGTAATAGTATAATAACTACTACTCTTTACGGGTTAATATTATAGTAATCATAAAATGGAGTCCAGATTCCTGTTTCTTATGCCGTATAACCTATTTAGACGAATTTTCGTGAAATCAAAATTTTGAAAAAGTGTCAAGAAATTTAGAGTTTTTTCTATAAATCAACGTTTTATCAAATAACTCGAAAAATATGAGGTTTACGTAAATAATGTTTATACTTAAGTAAGACTAGAAAACGGCCGTTCTTGTGAGCTATAGTATAATAACAATTGAATGTAAATAATTGAAAAAATTTTACATTTATATTTTTCTAAGAAATAGTAATAGTATAATAACTACTACTTTTTACGGGTTAATATTATAGTAATCATAAAATGGAGTCCAGATTCAGGTTTCTCATGCCGTAGAACCTATTTAGACGAATTTTTGTGAAATCAAAAAATTGAAAAAGTGTCAAGAAATTTTCATGGGTACCCCCCTTAGAGTTTTTTCTATAAATCACGTTTTATCAAATAACTCGAAAAGTATGAGGTTTACGTAAATAATGTTTATACTTAAGGAAGAGTAGAAAACGGCCGTTTTTGTGAACTATAGTATAATGACAATTGAATGTAAATAATTGAAAAAATGTCACATTTATATTTTTCTAAGAAATAGTAATAGTATAATAACTACTAGTCTTTACGGGTTAATATTATAGTAATCATAAAATGGAGTCCAGATTCGTGTTTCTCATGCCGTTGAACTTATTTAGACGAATTTTCGTGAAATTAAAAATTTGAAAAAGTGTCAAGAAATTTTCATGGGTACCCCCCTTAGAGTTTTTTCTATAAATCACGTTTTATCAAATAACTCGAAAACTATGAGGTTTAAATAAATAATGTTTATACCTAAGGAAAAGTAGAAAACGGCCGTTCTTGTGAGACTATAGTATAATGACAATTGAATGTAAATAATTGAAAAAATGTTACATTTATATTTTTCTTAGAAATAGTAATAGTATAATAACTACTACTCTTTACGGGTTAATATTATAGTAATCATAAAATGGAGTCCAGATTCGTGTTTCTCATGCCATAGAACCCATTTAGACGAATTTTCGTGAAATTAAAAATTTGAAAAAGTGTCAAGAAATTTTCATTGGTACCCCCCTTCGTTTTTTCTATAAATCACGGTTTATCAAATAACTCGAAAAGTATGAGGTTTACGTAAATAATGTTTATACTTAAGGAAGAGTAGAAAACGGCCGTTCTTGTGAGCTATAGTATAATGACAATTGAATGTAAATAATTGAAAAAATGTCACATTTATATTTTTCTAAGAAATAGTAATAGTATAATAACTACTACTCTTTACGGGTTAATATTATAGTAATCATAAAATGGAGTCCAGATTCGTGTTTCTCATGCCATAGAACCTATTTAGACGAATTTTCGTGAAATTAAAAATTTGAAAAAGTGTCAAGAAATTTTCATTGGTACCCCCCTTCTTTTTTTCTATAAATCACGTTTTATCAAATAACTTGAAAAGTATGAGGTTTACGTAAATAATGTTTATATTTAAGGAAGAGTAGAAAACGGCCGTTCTTGTGAACTATAGTATAATGACAATTGAATGTAAATAATTGAAAAAATGTCACATTTATATTTTTCTAAGAAATAGTAATAGTATAATAACTACTAGTCTTTACGGGTTAATATTATAGTAATCATAAAATGGTGTCCAGATTCGCGTTTCTCATGCCGTTGAACTTATTTAGACGAATTTTCGTGAAATTAAAAATTTGAAAAAGTGTCAAGAAATTTTCATGGGTACCCCCCTTAGAGTTTTTTCTATAAATCACGTTTTATCAAATAACTCGAAAACTATGAGGTTTAAATAAATAATGTTTATACTTAAGGAAGAGTAGAAAACGGCCGTTCTTGTGAGCTATAGTATAATGACAATTGAATGTAAATAATTGAAAAAATGTCACATTTATATTTTTCTAAGAAATAGTAATAGTATAATAACTGCTACCATTTACGGGTTAATATTATAGTAATCATAAAATGGAGTCCAGATTCCTGTTTTTTATGCCGTAGAACCTATTTAGACGAATTTTTGTGAAATCAAAAATTTGAAAAAGTGTCAAGAAATTTTCATGGGTACCCCCTTTAGAGTTTTTTCTATAAATCACGTTTTATCAAATAACTCGAAAAGTATGAGGTTTACGTAAATAATGTTTATACATAAGGAAGACTAGAAAACGGCCGTTCTTGTGAGCTATAGTATAATGACAATTGAATGTAAATAATTGAAAACATGTCACATTTATATTTTTCTAAGAAATAGTAATAGTATAATAACTATTACTCTTTACGGGTTAATATTATAGTAATCATAAAATGGAGTCCAGATTCGTGTTTCTCATGCCGTTGAACTTATTTAGACGAATTTTCGTGAAATTAAAAATTTGAAAAAGTGTCAAGAAATTTTCATGGGTATCCCCCTTAGAGTTTTTTCTATAAATCACGTTTTATCAAATAACTCGAACATTATGAGGTTTAAATAAATAATGTTTATACTTAAGGAAAAGTAGAAATCGGCCGTTCTTGTGAGACTATAGTATAATGACAATTGAATGTAAATAATTGAAAAAATGTTACATTTATATTTTTCTAAGAAATAGTAATAGTATAATAACTACTACTCTTTACGGGTTAATATTATAGTAATTATAAAATGGAGTCCAGATTCGTGTTTCTCATGCCATAGAACCTATTTAAACGAATTTTCGTGAAATTAAAAATTTGAAAGTGTCAAGAAATTTTCATTGTTTTTTCTATAAATCATGTTTTATCAAATAACTCGAAAAGTATGAGGTTTACGTAAATAATGTTTATACTTAAGGAAGAGTAGAAAACGGCCGTTCTTGTGAACTATAGTATAATGACAATTGAATGTAAATAATTGAAAAAATGTCACATTTACATTTTTCTAGGAAATAGTAATAGTATAATAACTACTACTCTTTACGGGTAATATTATAGTAATCATAAAATGGAGTCAAGATTCCTGTTTCTCATGCCGTAGAACCTATTTAGACGAATTTTCGTGAAATCAAAAATTTGAAAAAGTGTCTAAGAAAATTTTATGGGTACTCCCCTTAGAGTTTTTTCCATCAATCACGTTTTATCAAATAACTCGAAAAGTATGAGGTTTACGTAAATAATGTTTATACTTAAGGAAGAGTAGAAAACGGTCGTTCTTGTGAACTATAGTATAATAACAATTGAATGTAAATAATTGAAAAAATGTCACATTTATATTTTTCTATGAAATGGTAATAGTATAATAACTACTTCTCTTTACGGGTTAATATTATAGTAATCATAAAATGGAGTCCAGATGCGTGTTCCTCATGCCGTAGAACCTATTTAGACGAATTTTCGTGAAATTAAAAATTTGAAAAAGTGACAAGAAAATTTCATGGGTATCCCCCTTAGAGTTTTTTCTATAAATCACGTTTTATTTAATAGCTCGAAAAGTATGAGGTTTAAATAAATAATGTTTATACTTAAGGAAGAATGGAAAACGGCCTTTCTTGTGAGACTATAGTATAATGACAATTGAATGTAAATAATTGAAAAAATGTCACATTTATATTTTTCTAAGAAATAGTAATAGTATAATAACTACTACTCTTTACGGGTTAATATTATAGCAGTCATAAAATGGAGTCCAGATTCGTGTTTCTCATGCCGTAGAACCTATTTAGACGAATTTTTGTGAAATTAAAATTTTGAAAAAGTGTCAAGAAATTTTCATGGGTACCCCCCTTAGATTTTTTTCTATAAATCACGTTTTATCAAAACACTCTAAAAGTATGAGGTTTACGTAAATAATGTTTATACCTAAGGAAGAGTAGAAAACGGCCGTTCCTGTGAGCTATAGTATAATAACAATTGAATGTAAATAATTGAAAAAATGTCACATTTATATTTTTCTAAGAAATAGTAATAGTATAATAACTACTACTCTTTACGGGTTAATATTATAGTAATCATAAAATGGAGTCCAGATTCGTGTTTCTCATGCCATAGAACTTATTTAGACGAATTTTCGTGAAATTAAAATTTTGAAAAAGTGTCAAGAAATGTTCGGCCGCCGCCTCCATACGCCACATCTGCACCAACAGAACCACTTGTAATAATGACCTCTCAAATAAGATTTTAGACTAACCATTTTTTTCAAATATATGCTTAATATTAAGTATACATTTCTTAATCATGCACAACCTCAAACAAACCAAATGATATGTTAATCAAATATATAGTAAAAAAAAAAAAAAAGTTATACCTACTTCAAATAGTAAAAATTTAAGTGATATTAATGCAAGGATAAATAAACATTCTGGGGTTATACACTTTTGACTTTGCCTTTTCTTTACTCTGAGGCCTCATGGTGAAGGTGCAGCTGGGTCTTGGTAACTGTCCAGCGCTCTACACTCTACTCAATAGAGGCATTGGTTACCATATAGCACTCATTTCAAACCCATTAAGGGCCCCTCTGAAAACAAGCAAAAAATATATGAAACTAAATTATATGCAAATATTGTAACGAGCAAACCCTCGATAGATACTAGCAATGCAACTATTTATCAACATAACATAAATCCATTATTATATAAAGTGAATGGTTAAAGAGTGAAATGTGGAGCAGCTCAATAAGTTAAAGCAAACTGAAATAAAATCACCTGAAGAATAGAAAATAATAAATATGAGTTATGTGTTAGAAATATCATTGTAAATTGTGACACCAGCAATACTGTCTTCTTCTAAAGCTCATGTGGTATGCAGTAATGGAAAATTTCGATTACTATTGGCACTTAACAAGCCTTGAAATAACTCAACTTTGACTGGTGATCAAACAGGACTAACTGTGTCAAAAAATGAGAGGAAGATAACACTAGAAGGTAAGGAGTTCATGTGAGCTTTGCAACATGTTAACAGAGTTAGGAATGTGCTTGTGTTTTCATATAATTAATATTGTTAAAATTAAGTGTGTTGAAAAGTTTAAGAGAATAATACTCAGATCTAGCCATGTGAGTTTCTTCCAAGGTATACTGGACCACACACTTAAACCTGCAGTCATACACAAAGTCACTTGGCATACACTTGCCTTGCATACACGATATATAAACCTTACTTTGCCTTGATTTTAGTTATATCTATCAATAACACTACACTCCTAACTATGCCTACCTCATTCATTAGCTTCAACTTTTTTTCAGACACAAATTTAGCTAAACAATGGTATGCCCTTTTGTAACACTCAATACTGCATGATTACCAAACCAAATTTCACTTCTACACATTAATACTACTACAGCACCTCACATTCTGGCCTCACACTCTTTACAGGAAATACTGAATGTCAAATAATCATATCATTCACGACAACAATCACACTGAACTGAACAAACATTACGATACCATAACAAGTAACCAGGAAATGACTCCAGCACTTATCACCTTACGTAAAACTGAAGGGATTTAAGTGATAGTATGATGCTTCTAGTTTCTAAAAGGCAAAGAATGATGCTATAGTGTGGTGGTGTTTCCAGTGTGGTGGTGGTGGTGGTGTTTACAGTGTGGTGATGGTGGTGCTTGCAATGTAGTGGTGGTGGTGGTGGTGTTTACAGTGCCACATTACCATTACTGAGGCAACCTTCAGGATACGTGTGCTCAATACATGCTTAGCTACATATACAAGTACAAAGGGTGATGTGTGCCGTTATAATTATGTATAAAGTGTGATGTGTGGCGTCCTATTACCTGCTGATGCCTGGTGAAAACTAGCGTTGTGAGCCTAGCAGTGATGTATTATTTTATCACTGCGCACTTCCAACCTTGAAAATTATATCCATGTCAAGCTGTAGAGATACTATAGGCGTTTACATGTAATGTCAAGACCTCTTGCCAAGATGCAATGACTAGGCAAATTCTGACCAACATATCGCAAACACTTTCAAAATACGAATATCTGCGTTTGCCAATATTTTGCCTCTAGTCATGTAACGAATCACAGCTCACCAACTTCAGAACTTCATCTGTGTAGACACTGAGCGAGATAATATTTCGATTAAATAAGACGAAAGTAAGACGTTCAAGACCATAACAGTTGTAGAAATAAATAAGATTTATAATATATATGTTGTTTTTTATATAAAAGCTAACCAAAAACAAGCATAAAGCTTGAAATATATTAGGGAAGTGTTGAAAATTGCGAACGTTGGGCCCTCTACGTGGGTGGGGCGAAGCGGATGTGTGTGTTTTCATGAGAAAGAATCTGGGTATATATTTCAAATAAATCAGAAGAAAGTAAGATGTTTGAGACCATTATAGTTGATCGTCTACATAAGATTTATATTATATATATTGTTTATAATATAGAAGAACGCCAAAGACAAGCAAAAAGCTTGTAATATATTAGAGAAATGTAGAAAATAACAAGATGTGACATTCAAACATGTGTGGGTGTTGATGTTTCAATGCATTTTGTGGTTGTAGCTTCGACTTACAATTGTTCCCTTTTTCCTAATAATAAGTAAAAAGCATATCATATTGTTTACAATTATTTTCATCAAATTAAAGTAAGAAATAAGATTTTTGTATATTGCACAAAAATATGTAAGTCAAAGAAAATTTAGACACTGAAGACAGATCCAGTTTCGAACACAAAAATTTCACTTGGAGCGAGCGCAGATACGAAGGCCGCCGGGCCCCGCGTCATGTGAAGACATCCAGTGCTCACACAGACACACACACTCTCATACACACACACACACACACACACTCTCATACACACACACTCTCATACACACACACACACACACACACACACTCTCATACACACACACTCTCATACACACACACACACACACACACACTCTCATACACACACACACACTCATACACACACACACACACTCATACACCCACACTCATACACACACTCTCATACACACACACACACACACACACACACACACACACTCACTCACTCATACACCCACGCCCACACTCATACACACAAACACACACACATCTTGCTGCTACTGGTAAGGTGATCTGTATACGACGATATTTGGACATGTTGTGGGCTTAGGACGAGTGTGGAGGGTGCTGTAGTTTCAATACAGAATCAGCAGGATATACATTACGAATAAATAAGATGAAAATAAGATGTTTGAGATCATGACAGTTGTTGAAATACATAATATTTACATTATTAATGTTGTTTTTAATATAACAGAAATCCACAAACAAGCATAATGATTGTAATATATAAGGGAATTTGTATCACGTAGCGAGATGTTGGCCTCTACCTTAGGATGGAAGCGGTGCGAAATATACGGAGAAACCATGATATCTATTTCGAATAAATCTGAAGAAATTAAGATGTTTGAGATCATTTCAGTGCTTATAATTTAAAATATGTATATAATATATGTCGTTTTTAATATAAAAGAAAACTAAAAACAAGCATTAAGATTGAAATATATTAGGAAAATTGTGGCAACACCAACCAAGACATTTCTCCTTAAAATCGTGTTCGTGAAAACAAACGAAGTTTGGCGACACATGTAAACGCTTTAAGTTTATATCTTATAGAATGGTTAGGTTTGATTTAAAACTATGTAATATTATACTTTTTAAAATTAAAAGCAATTCGAATACATGATAATTTTGTGAATATACATCTTGTATATCAATTCTATGTTTTGTAAAACGATTATACAACCCGTTTAGGTAGATACATTTTGATATACCATTAATATCTAGTTATGTAGTTTGTGTGGTTATTTAAGGTATTATTTGTGTGTGGATTATTAGGATAAAACTTACATTCATTACTTTGGCCTTACAACAGATGTGCGTGTATTTTAAGTAAAAAACAGACGCTATTAAGGAAGAGTAGAAAACGGCCGTTCATGTGAGCTATAGTATAATGACAATTGAATGTAAATAATTGAAAAAATGTCACATTTATATTTTTCTAAGAAATAGTAATAGTATAATAACTACTACTCTTTACCGGTTAATATTATAGTAATCATAAAAGGGTGTCAGAAGGCCATTTTTGTCCAGGAAACCTGCCACTCTACGTAAGGCGGAGACCCGAAGGGAGGCTTGGTGGGCGATGTGATTTCTGTGGTAATCGAACCGGAGCTCTGCGTCGAAGTTCACTCTGAGGATCTTGATGTGGTCCTGGAGTGGAAGGGTGACGGAGCCAAACTTCACCTGTTCCTCAACGGCTTGTGAAGCTGCCGGGGACTGAGACACCACCATGGCCTGTGTCTTCTCAGGTGCAAAGCTAACCTGCCAGCGTTCTCCCCACCTCTGTATTGTTTGCAGTTGCTGGTTGACGTCAGCAACTGCTTGCTGGCTGTCCTGGCGACAATAAGAGCGGGAGAGTGTGCAGTCATCTGCATACGCGGAGACTGTTGGAAGGGTCTTGAGAAGGTCGTCTATACTATATCATTAGGAATATCACAGGTTATATTTTATGAAATCAATACGTGTGAAGTTAACTAATTATCGTGTTCGTGTGTTGGCAGGATAACCAACACAAAGAGAGTGTTTGATTTTACTTATCCGAGGAACAACCCTTGCTTGATGGCCGTCAAACTCCTCCTCTTCTCCCCTCCAGTATTCTCCCTTTCTTTCGTTCCTCCTCCCTCCCTTTTATGACCCTCACCTTCCTTACCTTTCCTCCCCTACCTTTCCCCTCCTTTCCTCATCGCTTCAACCAGTTATTACCAGTCTGCAACTCTTAAAATGCAAGTAAATGTCAAAAGTAATTAATGAGTAATGAAGGATTATTTTTTCTCCGCTCGACTGGCTGGAGAGAAAGACCGTTCTCCTCCCTTCCCTTTCTTTTCCTTCTTTTTTCCTTTCATTCCTTGCCTCCCTCCTTCCCTGCCTTCAAGATCGCCCTAATTATATCATGAATCACCTGACCTACTCTTTTGACTCCACTCCTCCTTCACTCCCCATTCACTCCCCCTTCACTTAACAGAGTGCTGACTTTTTATATTTGATTATTGAAAGTGAGAATTTAGTTGTTGTTTTTTTCCGTAGATTACGCCTTTTCTCACTTTCCTATACAAATTCCATGGTAGTTAGTTTATACTACATGGTATCGCTTCCTCCTCTGGTCAGCTTCGGATGGGGTGAGGAATGGGTGGGGAGGAACCTTCCACTTCTGCTGTTCTTTTGTCTCCATCAAGTAGATACTATAGTTGTAGAGTGTAGCCACACGGACAGCCTCGTTAGATCGAGTAAGACTGTTGTTGTCTGTTCTTTATTTGTACTCCTGTATGCTCCTCCTCCCCATCCACCTGCACCTCCCCATATTACTACTCAAATTACCCAATGCGTGAAACTCTCCCAAACCAAACCCTAGTAAGTTCTGTACAAGTTTCGGTGGTTGACAATGGTGAAGACTGGCACGGCATCTGTCTCCAGCCCTCGGCCCCATCACTGCCTCGTGCCCCATCTCAGAAACCGCACCCTCCTACCTCCACTGAGGCCCGTCTCCACCACTGTGTGTCCTAGTAGGCGTTTGAAAGTAGAGCATGAGGCGAGAGAGAGGAAGGACGAAGGAATGGAGGGAGGGGAGAGAGGGAGGAGGAATGCACCTCTAGATTGCATCATCAGCCTGGTAATAGACCGTCTGACGATCAGTGAAGGGGGCGCCAGCAGATCGATCGACGGGAAACGCAAATGAAATGGGGATATTGGAGCTGGGTGTGGATCCAGGAAACACTTACGACTGCGTAACTCATGAAATTTCTTGCAATATGTCGTAAGTCGCTTACACTGCATTGTGGGGGTACGGTGACGTCACAAGCTGCGACAAATTCTACGACTGCCCGACCCAGTTGTAGGAGTGGTTTTTTTTGCTCTTTGTGCGTGAAGTACTAGGAAATGCCTCTTTAAAAAATGATTGTAGTCATATAATCATATTTAACTAATTCTTGATCTACACATAGGTTTGCATGAAAATAAAAGCTACGCTGTTATGAAAGCTTACGTCCGATGGCGGCGATGCCTTTGTTATTGTTCCGCCCCATGGGATCTACTTTGACGTGGTGGGGGGGCTTGTGTGTCCGTCAGGACCGACAAGATGATCCTGAGGTGCCGCCCGCCAGGAGGATCGCACGTCGTGGGCCGTCCTATGTTGGCTGGAGGGTGCCTGGGCCGGTAGGCATCGAGGCCGGGGTCTTTGCTCGCCGCTGCGGGGCAAACTTTCGGTGCCACAAGGACTGCCTTTTAAAACGGGTAGTCCTGTGGGGGACGAGGTACCCCGTCCCCGGCAATCCGGTAGGCGGTTTACCCGTGACCCCCGATGCCATTCTTATTAACTCATCAGTATATGGATAATCAAAATTTACAATGCGCCCCTCGAGTGGTATCCGACCAGTCCCTCGAGGCCTCTGCTGCTGGTCGCTCCCCCCCCTGACACCTCTGCCTGCCCAATGGACCTGGTCTCGACCTTTCTGTCCGTTCCTCAGACCCCTAATACTATACCACCTTCTACTCCCCTTACTCTCCCTTGTACCCCTGCCCCCTCCACAACTTCTCCATCCTATGCCCCACCTCCCACATCTCTCTCTCCTGCTACTACCACCTCGCTTCCCCAGGGTTCGGTCCTCATTACTCCTCATCCTTCTCTACCACTACCACAGCCTCTATTCACACTCCTGTAGTCTCCTCATCTCACCTGCCCCCTGCTCCTCCTTCTACCGTCCCTATTTCCAGCCCCCCTTCTACTACCTCTCTTCCCTCCCCTGTGTCTACCGCTCTCCCGACACTCTCTTCCACTCCTACCATCCCTCCAGCCTCCCTTCCCGTCACATCTACATCTTCCTCTATTACTACCTTACCTACTTATGTCCCTTCTTCCTCTAAGAAGACTACGGCACAACCCCGAACTGGCACCTCTCGTGGCGTGTCTCACCCCTCTGCCTATGACCTCTTCTTCGCCCCTGCCCGCTGGGATCGTTTCTTCACTATCCCCCCCTCCGCTCCCTTCGCTGAGAATACCCTCCTCTTTGAACGCTGTTTACAGGAACAAATGGGCAAGGTCCACTTTCAGAGCCGACCTGACCGTTCACGCCTGGTACGCGTGGAGTCTGAGGCTCAGTCTCAGGCCATGGCCAAATTATTGGCCCCATCCGGTACCCCCTTCTGTGCGACCCCTGACGACCGTCTCAACACATGCACTGGCACTGTTGCAATCTCCCCACAAGACTGCCCTATTGACGACAAGGTCTGGTCAGACTGTCACACTGACCTTTTAGACCTACTCAGCGAGTATGAAGCTGTCACCGTTCGCTGCTATACCTTGTCCCTCCGAGGTCGCCAGAAAAACTCCACCAATGTCGCACGGATCTCCTTCAAGCGCCATGATCTCCCTACCCATGTCAACGTTGGGGGCATCATGCTCCCCGTCCGGCCTTATGTTCCTCCGCCTCGCCAGTGCCAAAACTGTTGGCGCTTTGGACATCCCGAAAAACACTGCCGCTCCTCTCTCCGCTGACCTTTGTGTGGCTTTACCCACACCCGCGATCAATGCCATACTACTACCCGGCGCTGCTGCAATTGTGGCGGCCCCCATAATGTACACTACCGCGGCTGCCCAACTTACAAGTTTGAGGCTGAAGTCACTGGTATTCGCTTCCGTGACGGTCTCACATTACGTGAGGTTCGTCAGAAAGCCCGTCGCCTAGGCTTCATCCCTTCTCTTCACCATGTTGCTGCCTCCGCCTCTTCCCCTCACTCTCCAGCCACGTCCTCTCCTTCCCGCCCCGGTCTTCTCGGCCTCCCTCCCCTACCCTTCCTTCCACCCATCCCTCTCCTCTACCTCCTTCCTCTTCTTTCTCTCCCTCCCACCCTCCATCCTCCATCTCCTGCTCTAATTCTTTTGCTGTCCTTGACCCTGATACTCCTACCTCCACCACCTGATACTCCTGCCCCTCCCCCTCCTTCAGCGCTCCCACTCTACCAAACGACAACACCACTCTGAGGCTTTGGTCTCATTTCCCCCACCAACCCCCTCTCCTGCTCCCGCCTTGATCTCTTCACCCCACCACCTTCTTTCTCTGCTGTCTCCCCTCCCCACCCCCTCCTCCAGCCCCCTTCCCCCCTCTGCCCCCGGCGCTCCGCCCTCTCCCCCTTCCCCGCTTTACTCTCCCCTCCCCTCCTCGTCTTATCCCGCCTGTTCTTCGGTGCAGTCCCCTTCGTCTGCCCCTCCTCCACCTTCCTCTGCTACCCGATCTCTCCTCTCTCTTCCCCTACCACCTGGCTACTCCCGCACAGATCTCCTCTCTCAACCTTCCCCCTCTCCCCCTACCTCACCCGCTTCTGACCCCCTTCCTTCTTCCTTGCTTCCTATGGATATGAACCACAGTCCTTTACCCCCTGCGAACGCTCCTCCCTCACCTTCCCCCATTCCGAGTCTTATTCCCTTCTGATCATGTTTGTTCTTCAGTGGAATATATCCTTTCCCCGTGCCGCTAACGCCCTTCATCTAATCTAACCCCTACCCGATCTTCCCCCCCACCTAGCCATGCTACCCAACCCTACTACCTAACCCTACTACCACAATAGTGCCATATGGCCTTAGTTGCTTGGCACATTTCCCCCCTCCCCCCCCACATTACAATTACAATTTGTTATTGTTTTTGTAGTGCACATACAGAAGTGAAAGCAGAGATGGCAATTTTTGTAGGTATCTTCCATGATCGGTCTATCAGACCGAAGCGTCGTTTTCGTGATCGCCTTGATCCCTAAGCATTAAGTGACCAAGAGCTGATAGCGCACTATAGGTTTCCTCGTCATGAATTAATCAACTTGATAGAGGAGGTGGATCCTTATTTAAGGAGAAGGACGAGACGGTCTCAGGCCATTCCAACACACACACACACACACACACACACAAGTGTTGATGACGCTAAGGATGTTGGCCAGCGGCTCCTTTCAGCATGTCATTGGAGACACTGCCGGTAAGTACCTATAAATACATTGTTAAGTATACATTAGTAGTCAACATGCTTGGCTTATATTAGTCTCCTTAGGCAAAGATTGCTCACTACCTCATTAATCGGACTAGTGTTTTTTTTTTCTTCAAAAAGAGTAAACGAAATAAAACAAAATAAAATAAATTTTTATGGCCTACACTAAAAGAATGAAACTTAATGAGCACGTAGTTAGGGTAGATTTATTAAAAAGCTTTAAGGTAAACTTATATAAGTTTATGAATAGGGATGATAGGTGCTAGTGTTTTGATATACATATACATGAATATTGACAACATTTTGTGAAAGGGATAGCACGCCTGAATTCTCTGAAGCGGTATGGTGAACATGTCAAATAATACCTAAATAGTTAACAAATTAAAGATTTAGCTGGATATTACTTGTCAATTCTTCCCTTCAGAACCATCACAGGCCAGTGTTAGCAGGACTGTGACCGCTGTCACTAACATTCTCCACACCATGTCAGTGCAGCAGATCAAAATGCCATCAACACCTCAGGAGCTGAGACAATCTGCTGTAGCCATAGCTGGTGTATGTGTATGCACTGATGCAAGGCATTATGTTACTAATTTTTAATGTCAACACACACACACACACTCAAACAATATATATATATATATATATATATATATATATATATATATATATATATATATATATATATATATATATATATATATATATATATACACACATGTATGGGAAAAGAGATAGCTAGGGGAATATATATACTTACTCATATGTATGTGAGTATGTGAAAGAAAGGATTGGGAAGAGAATAAGAGAATTGCAAGAAACCAGAAGAGAATGAAAATTCAGCAGTACTACATGGGGACTCTTCTATCACAGTCATCCCCAATTGAAGGGAGCTCTTTTATATAGATAAATCGGTCGATAGATATTTCTATATATCCTGTAGTAGGAGCATAAGCAAACAAAGTATATAAAATATTGGTTCAAAGGATGTACTTTTTTTTCCAGGTTCACACATTCCCATCAAAGCCCCTGCTGTGGATGAAGGATTGTATGTCAATCGAAAAGGGTTCCACTCCCTAAACATACAAGTAGTATGTAATGCTGATGGTTTGATTATCAGCTATTGTGTCAAATTTCCAGGTAATTTTGAACAATAATGGTTTTCTATTATATTGTAAATATTATACTAACTGTAATAGTTGGTTAGTAATTCTGCTATAAACTTTATGTAGTTACATTAGAGGTAAGAAATTGATTCTTAAAAATTCCATTTTATTCTTAGATATAGAAAAAAAAATCCCTTAATGTGAGAGCATGAAGAGTAAATAGTTCCTAAAAATAATGAGTGAATTTGAATTGCTGTAGTAGAAAGAGGAAGGCCACTGAGAATATAGAAGGATAAGGTAATTGAATACATCTATGAATGAGGTGCTAATAGAGTGGAAGGGTTTACCTACACGCAAGGAGGGAGTGTTTGGATAGGTAGAGGTGGAGGCTCATCTTGTAGAATGTTTCAGGATGGAGTGACATGTCAGAACAAAATAGATGGACAGTACATAAGTATATAACCGCACTGAACGCATCTGATATTCTGCCATAAAAGATAAACACTCAGTCCACATATATTGATATTTTTTAAGGTTCTACTCATGACTCCTTTACCCGAAAGTCATCAAGTCTACGTAAAAGCTTTGTGAGAGGAGAATTCGGCGATTATCTTCTCTTTGGTTTGTATATAGTGAAGCTAAATAATGGGATTCCATGTTTTTGTTTGAATGTATAATTCACAACACAGAATATCATTGATGGAAATGAATTTTGGTTTATGTATTACCTTGAGGTTTTCCTGTATATGATATTGTGAATGTCCCTGTAATGTATACAGCAGAATGCATTGTATCCTGAAATTCATGAAACATGTATGTAATTATTATTCCCTTAGGCTGAAATGGAGGAGGCAGACGACGATGATGACTTGGAGCCTAGGGGGAGCCTAGGGGTGGTGCTGCTGCTGTTCCTGCCTACGAGACCGGGAGAAGGGTACGACAGGAGATCGTAGAAAATTATTTCAGTTAAATTCTAACTGAAAGAAATAGTTAGGTTCTAACTTATTGAACCTAAAACTCGTCTTCACCTATCCTTTACATCCTTCTGTCTTATTTCTGCATCCATATCTTCATGTCTGTATATATTTATATATATATATATATATATATATATATATATATATATATATATATATATATATATATATATATATATATATATATATATATATATATATATATATATATATATATATATATATATATATTTTTTTTTTTTTTTTTTTTTTTTTTTTTTTTAATTATTATTTTTTTTTTTATAAATATAATGTTTTACTATTTGTCAGTATTTCTTCATGACTCATCCTTAACTATTTAATTTAAAATATTACGTTACTGTATATATTATTGGTCAGTGCGAGTGTCTTATTTTTATATTAGGTTAACATCCACAGGAAGGAATAATAAAATTAAGTAATATGGGTGAGTGATATAATGTAAAAATAGGTAGGTACATGTATTTTCCCTTAATCTATGAGAAGGAAATAAGTCGAGTCAAGTTGACTCGTTTGGTGTGTATGCAGCCTTATAGGCAGCGTTCCTGAGTTGAGAGACACTTAGGTAAAGCAGCTGGCGACTAAGGAAAGACAATATCTGCACACAAAAACATTATTTATGTGCAGATATGTCCTTCAGCGCCAAAACAGCCTCACTAATACTTGCAGCAATGACCTGCAGTGATAACGCAGCCTACCTCTGGACAGCCACTAGATCAGATAAGAGGTCCCGATGATGCTCTTGCATTTGGAGAATATCCGGCACCAGGCGGTAGTCATCTCCATAACCTATAATGAATACAAAATCCATTATTTAAATTTTGACAGTACTAATAATCTGTCATATAAATTGTTTACATTCGGATTGAGTAATTAGAAGAAAAAATGAAATATATATATATATATATATATATATATATATATATATATATATATATATATATATATATATATATATGTATATATGTATGTAAATATATGTAAACATACATACCAGCTGGAGTTCTCGGTCGGCTGGCTGGAGTTCTAGGTCGGGATGGTGGCCGGGTTGATGGTGGTGAGGGTGAGGCAAGGGGTATGTGCCTTGCAGCTTCACTGTTGGAAAAGATTATTATATCCTTAGTATAATTTGTTTAATAAGGACGACTGTCAATCCAAGCAAATTTTACTGTTTTACATGGCTTTGAAACTGTGCCAAACTTTTGGGTAATTAGATGTAAATTGCTTATATAACTGAAACAAAACATACCTATCTTAATCTAACCATAGCCTAACGTAAGCCGTAAGCTCATAGTGCTCACTTAGATAAAATACTTAACTTTTGGGTAATAAAATATAAAATGCTTATATAACTGAACCAAACCATATCTAACAGAACCAAACCATACCTAACTAAACCTAACATTACATAATTAACCTAATATAACTTGACAGATGCTTTACCAGGACAATAATAATCCACAGGTACTAGGAATAGCTGATTATTTTGTTGATAAATTTGTAAGTGTTTTAGAAACTCTTCGTACGATGAAAATGTCAAATTTAATGCGAGCACGGTGGGTGACGCCGGCACATGCTGTACCAATAGTGGATGACAACGGAGTACGGCTGCCGTATCTGTAAGCACTTCATATGTTGTATGAATTTACATGCAACAGAAAATGTTAGTTCAAAAATTATATTCCCAATACCTTAGAACTTGTATTAAGTGTTCGGTCCCTTCATGAACAAGTATGATGCTGTCACTGGTGGCAGCACTCGTAGAGGGAAGGCAATGTGCTTCAGCAGTAGTGCTGAGGCCTGCTTCGGCAGTAGTGCCGAGACCTGCTTCGGCAGTAGTGCCGAGGCCTGCTTCGGCAGTAGTGCCAAGGCCTGCTTCAACAGTAGTGCCGAGGCCTGCTTCAGCAGTAGTGCCGAGGCCTGCTTCGGCAGTAGTGCCGAGGCCTGCTTCAGCAGTAGCGCCAAGGCCTGCTTCGGCAGTAGTGCCGAGGCCTGCTTCGGCAGTAGTGCCGAGGCCTGCTTCGGCAGTAGTGCCAAGGCCTGCTTCAACAGTAGTGCCGAGGCCTGCTTCAGCAGTAGCGCCAAGGCCTGCTTCGGCAGTAGTGCCGAGGCCTGCTTCAGCAGTAGCGCCAAGGCCTGCTTCGGCAGTAGTGCCGAGGCCTGCTTCGGCAGTAGTGCCAAGGCCTGCTTCGGCAGTAGTGCCAAGGCCTGCTTCGGCAGTAGTGCCGAGACCTGCTTCGGCAGTAGTGCCGAGGCCTGCTTCGGCAGTAGTGCCAAGGCCTGCTTCGGCAGTAGTGCCAAGGCCTGCATCGGCAGTAGTGCCAAGGCCTGCTTCGGCAGTAGTGCCGAGGCCTGCTTCGGCAGTAGTGCCGAGACCTGCTTCGGCAGTAGTGCCGAGAACTGCTTCGGCAGTAGTGCTGAGGCCTGCTTCGGCAGTAGTGCCGAGGCCTGCTTCGGCAGTAGTGCCGAGGCCTGCTTCGGCAGTAGTGCCGAGACCTGCTTCGGCAGTAGTGCCGAGGCCTGCTTCGGCAGTAGTGCCGAGGCCTGCTTCGGCAGTAGTGCTGAGGCCTGCTTCAGCAGTAGTGCCAAGGCCTGCTTCGGCAGTAGTGCCGAGGCCTGCTTCGGCAGTAGTGCCGAGGCCTGCTTCGGCAGTAGTGCCGAGGCCTGCTTCGGCAGTAGTGCCAAGGCCTGCTTCGGCAGTAGTGCCGAGGCCTGCTTCGGCAGTAGTGCCGAGACCTGCTTCGGCAGTAGTGCCAAGGCCTGCTTCGGCAGTAGTGCCGAGACCTGCTTCGGCAGTAGTGCCGAGGCCTGCTTCGGCAGTAGTGCCGAGGCCTGCTTCGGCAGTAGTGCCAAGGCCTGCTTCGGCAGTAGTGCCAAGGCCTGCTTCGGCAGTAGTGCCGAGGCCTGCTTCGGTAGTAGTGCCGAGGCCTACTTCGGTAGTAGTGCCAAGGCCTGCTTCGGCAGTAGTGCCGAGGCCTGCTTCGGTAGTAGTGCCAAGGCCTGCTTCGGCAGTAGTGCCGAGGCCTGCTTCGGCAGTAGTGCCGAGGCCTGCTTCGGCAGTAGTGCCAAGGCCTGCTTCGGCAGTAGTGCCGAGGCCTGCTTCGGCAGTAGTGCCGAGGCCTGCTTCGGCAGTAGTGCCGAGACCTGCTTCGGCAGTAGTGCCGAGGCCTGCTTCGGCAGTAGTGCCGAAGCCTGCTTCGGTAGTAGTGCCGAGGCCTGCTTCGGCAGTAGTGCCAAGGCCTGCTTCGGCAGTAGTGCCGAGACCTGCTTCGGCAGTAGTGCCGAGGCCTGCTTCGGCAGTAGTGCCGAGGCCTGCTTCGGCAGTAGTGCCGAGGCCTGCTTCGGCAGTAGTGCCGAGACCTGCTTCGGCAGTAGTGCCGAGGCCTGCTTCGGCAGTAGTGCCGAGGCCTGCTTCGGCAGTAGTGCCAAGGCCTGCTTCGGCAGTAGTGCCGAGACCTGCTTCGGCAGTAGTGCCGAGACCTGCTTCGGCAGTAGTGCCGAGGCCTGCTTTGGTAGTAGTGCCGAGGCCTGCTTCGGCAGTAGTGCCGAGGCCTGCTTCGGCAGTAGTGCCGAGGCCTGCTTCGGCAGTAGTGCCGAGGCCTGCTTCGGCAGTAGTGCCGAGGCCTGCTTCGGCAGTAGTGCCAAGGCCTGCTTCGGCAGTAGTGCCAAGGCCTCCTTCGGCAGTAGTGCCGAAAACTGCTTCGGCAGTAGTGCTGAGGCCTGCTTCGGCAGTAGTGCCAAGGCCTGCTTCGGCAGTAGTGCCGAGGCCTGCTTCGGCAGTAGTGCCGAGGCCTGCTTCGGCAGTAGTGCCGATACCTGCTTCGGCAGTAGTGCCGAGGCCTGCTTAAGCAGTAGTGCCGAGGCCTGCTTCGGCAGTAGTGCCGAGGCCTGCTTCGGCAGTAGTGCCGAGGCCTGCTTCGGCAGTAGTGCCAAGGCCTGCTTCGGCAGTAGTGCCGAGGCCTGCTTCGGCAGTAGTGCCGAGGCCTGCTTCGGCAGTAGTGCCAAGGCCTGCTTTGGCAGTAGTGCCGAGGCCTGCTTCGGCAGTAGTGCCGAGGCCTGCTTCGGCAGTAGTGCCGAGACCTGCTTCGGCAGTAGTGCCGAGGCCTGCTTCGGCAGTAGTGCCGAGGCCTGCTTCGGCAGTAGTGCCGAGGCCTGCTTCGACAGTAGTGCCGAGACCTGCTTCGGCAGTAGTGCCGAGGCCTGCTTCGGCAGTAGTGCCGAGGCCTGCTTCGGCAGTAGTGCCGAGGCCTGCTTCGGCAGTAGTGCCGAGGCCTGCTTCGGCAGTAGTGCCGAGGCCTGCTTCGGCAGTAGTGCCGAGACCTGCTTCGGCAGTAGTGCCGAGGCCTGCTTCGGCAGTAGTGCCGAGGCCTGCTTCGGCAGTAGTGCCGAGGCCTGCTTCGGCAGTAGTGCCGAGGCCTGCTTCGGCAGTAGTGCCGAGACCTGCTTCGGCAGTAGTGCCAAGGCCTGCTTCGGCAGTAGTGCCGAGACCTGCTTCGGCAGTAGTGCCGAGGCCTGCTTCGGCAGTAGTGCCGAGGCCTGCTTCGGCAGTAGTGCCCAGGCCTGCTTCGGCAGTAGTGCCAAGGCCTGCTTCGGCAGTAGTGCCGAGGCCTGCTTCGGTAGTAGTGCCGAGGCCTGCTTCGGTAGTAGTGCCAAGGCCTGCTTCGGCAGTAGTGCCGAGGCCTGCTTCGGCAGTAGTGCCGAGGCCTGCTTCGGTAGTAGTGCCAAGGTCTGCTTCGGCAGTAGTGCCGAGGCCTGCTTCGGCAGTAGTGCCGAGGCCTGCTTCGGCAGTAGTGCCAAGGCCTGCTTCGGCAGTAGTGCCGAGGCCTGCTTCGGCAGTAGTGCCGAGGCCTGCTTCGGCAGTAGTGCCGAGACCTGCTTCGGCAGTAGTGCCGAGGCCTGCTTCGGTAGTAGTGCCGAGGCCTGCTTCGGCAGTAGTGCCGAGGCCTGCTTCGGCAGTAGTGCCGAGGCCTGCTTCGGCAGTAGTGCCGAGGCCTGCTTCGGCAGTAGTGCCGAGGCCTGCTTCGGCAGTAGTGCCAAGGCCTGCTTCGGCAGTAGTGCCGAGACCTGCTTCGGCAGTAGTGCCGAGGCCTGCTTCGGCAGTAGTGCCAAGGCCTGCTTCGGCAGTAGTGCCGAGACCTGCTTCGGCAGTAGTGCCGAGGCCTGCTTCGGCAGTAGTGCCAAGGCCTGCTTCGGCAGTAGTGCCGAGGCCTGCTTCGGCAGTAGTGCCGAGGCCTGCTTCGGCAGTAGTGCCGAGGCCTGCTTCGGTAGTAGTGCCGAGGCCTGCTTCGGCAGTAGTGCCGAGGCCTGCTTCGGCAGTAGTGCCAAGGCCTGCTTCGGCAGTAGTGCCGAGACCTGCTTCGGTAGTAGTGCCGAGGCCTGCTTCGGCAGTAGTGCCGAGGCCTGCTTCGGCAGTAGTGCCGAGGCCTGCTTCGGCAGTAGTGCCGAGACCTGCTTGGGCAGTAGTGCCGAGGCCTGCTTCGGCAGTAGTGCCGAGGCCTGCTTCGGCAGTAGTGCCAAGGCCTGCTTCGGCAGTAGTGCCGAGACCTGCTTCGGTAGTAGTGCCGAGGCCTGCTTCGGCAGTAGTGCCGAGGCCTGCTTCGGCAGTAGTGCCGAGGCCTGCTTCGGCAGTAGTGCCGAGACCTGCTTCGGCAGTAGTGCCGAGGCCTGCTTTGGCAGTAGTGCCGAGGCCTGCTTCGGCAGTAGTGCCGAGGCCTGCTTCGGCAGTAGTGCCGAGGCCTGCTTCGGCAGTAGTGCCAAGGCCTGCTTCGGCAGTAGTGCCGAGACCTGCTTCGGCAGTAGTGCCGAGGCCTGCTTCGGCAGTAGTGCCGAGGCCTGCTTCGGCAGTAGTGCCGAGGCCTGCTTCGGCAGTAGTGCCGAGACCTGCTTCGGCAGTAGTGCCGAGGCCTGCTTCGGCAGTAGTGCCGAGGCCTGCTTCGGCAGTAGTGCCAAGGCCTGCTTCGGCAGTAGTGCCGAGACCTGCTTCGGCAGTAGTGCCGAGACCTGCTTCGGCAGTAGTGCCGAGGCCTGCTTCGGCAGTAGTGCCGAGGCCTGCTTCGGCAGTAGTGCCGAGGCCTGCTTCGGCAGTAGTGCCGAGGCCTGCTTCGGCAGTAGTGCCGAGGCCTGCTTCAGCAGTAGTGCCGAGGCCTGCTTCGGCAGTAGTGCCGAGGCCTGCTTCAGCAGTAGTGCCGAGGCCTGCTTCGGCAGTAGTGCCGAGGCCTGCTTCGGCAGTAGTGCCGAGGCCTGCTTCGGCAGTAGTGCCGAGGCCTGCTTCGGCAGTAGTGCCAAGGCCTGCTTCGGCAGTAGTGCCAAGGCCTCCTTCGGCAGTAGTGCCGAAAACTGCTTCGGCAGTAGTGCTGAGGCCTGCTTCGGCAGTAGTGCCAAGGCCTGCTTCGGCAGTAGTGCCGAGGCCTGCTTCGGCAGTAGTGCCGAGGCCTGCTTCGGCAGTAGTGCCGATACCTGCTTCGGCAGTAGTGCCGAGGCCTGCTTAAGCAGTAGTGCCGAGGCCTGCTTCGGCAGTAGTGCCGAGGCCTGCTTCGGCAGTAGTGCCGAGGCCTGCTTCGGCAGTAGTGCCAAGGCCTGCTTCGGCAGTAGTGCCGAGGCCTGCTTCGGCAGTAGTGCCGAGGCCTGCTTCGGCAGTAGTGCCAAGGCCTGCTTTGGCAGTAGTGCCGAGGCCTGCTTCGGCAGTAGTGCCGAGGCCTGCTTCGGCAGTAGTGCCGAGACCTGCTTCGGCAGTAGTGCCGAGGCCTGCTTCGGCAGTAGTGCCGAGGCCTGCTTCGGCAGTAGTGCCGAGGCCTGCTTCGACAGTAGTGCCGAGACCTGCTTCGGCAGTAGTGCCGAGGCCTGCTTCGGCAGTAGTGCCGAGGCCTGCTTCGGCAGTAGTGCCGAGGCTTGCTTCGGCAGTAGTGCCGAGGCCTGCTTCGGCAGTAGTGCCGAGGCCTGCTTCGGCAGTAGTGCCGAGACCTGCTTCGGCAGTAGTGCCGAGGCCTGCTTCGGCAGTAGTGCCGAGGCCTGCTTCGGCAGTAGTGCCGAGGCCTGCTTCGGCACCACTACTGAGATCTATTAGGAGAAAGAAGAAATGTAAGCAAAATACCTAACAGAAGTCTACATACACGTTTGCATATAACTATAAACACTGTAGTGTTACATAAACCACTCATATATTTATGTACAAAATATTTATGTTTTAATATGCATCATAAATGTACAAGCAACTGAGGTGTATAATATGATTAGTAGAAAATTCTACACCGACTTACTAATTATAGAGTCCTGACTGTCAGCAATTGGCAGGCCTGCAAATGCTGTGGGTGACAAGAAGTAGAGCATTGCTTGCTCCACTTCTGTGAACTGTGTGGGGACAGCAGGAACGCCATCACCTGTGGGAAACATTCCAATATATGAATTTGTTATAAATAATGTGGTAACAAAGCAACATCTTTTTAAAATGTAATCTAATTTACAACACAAATTTGTTTATAGTTTTTCTCTTAAACTTCTTAATCAATCACCTGCTTTGTGCCCTTCCTAACCTAACATAATTATGAAGAAATAGGTTATAACCCCCAAATAAAATCACCACTATCGTGTTCTACATTACGTACCTCATCACCTATGTGAATACTTTGGTGATTCGTGAGGAGATGCTATTAGTAAGATTTACCGTTATTTTACCTATAAATATATCTCATTGTGTTGATATTAACACAATATCCCAACAGGGTTGAACGTTAGTGCAAGATTCACCTGGTTTACTCACCTGGTTGGCTACCCTTTAATAGCACATTATACTAGACTATACGAGGAGGTACTGGTAGATGTATAAGGGCAGCACGGATCTGAAGGCACGCCAGTCACAGTTAAACAGTGCATAGACATTAACAGGGAAAGTAGTAACTGAGTTGTGTGCCTTTTTTCAGACAAAGAAGAAAAGCAAGAGTATTAATGTAGTGATTTTTGGAGTTAGTGTAGTAAAATATGAAATAGTAAGCACAAAGTCAGGAGAGAAGTTGAAGTAGACTAATCAGGAAATTGGTAAAGAAGTGGACCCAGAATGTGATGTAAGGCTGACTTGAAGAGCTGATGGATTCCAGTGCCACAACTTTGTCTGGTAAGGAGTTCCAAATGCTGACACATCGAAGTGAGAACCTCCTTCTAGCCTCTATGGTGTGTGACATAAGTATATCATAAAGTAGAAACATTCCATTCTTACTTGTTTGATATCTTTCCCTGTGTAGTTGGCCTGCTTTCTTCTTCACCAAAAACTTGAGGTTTTCAAATGTTGTTTTTACCTCGTCTGGTTTGCGTTTTGTTGTGCTCACAGCATTCACACAACTCGTCACCTCTTCCCACGCAAATTCTTTAGAATGAGCAGTCACTGTATTATCCAACTTGGATAATATGACATGCTCACGCTTTTTCACCTCTTCAATAAGCGTGAGCACCTCTGCTTCGGTGAAATTAGGGCGCCTAACTTTCTTTGAAGGTTGTTGTTGTTGTTGTTGTTTTAGGGCTGCGAGGATCCCTTGGGGAACACTATGAGCCCTGGTGATGTCCTATGATGCTATCACAGGCGCGGTAGTTGATCTGTCCTCCGTAGGAAAGCACAGGTGAGGTGGATGACGGCGTGTTGAGGGGCCCTATGAGCCCTGGCGATGTCCTATGAGACACTCACAGGCGGGAAGGGGATAGTAAGAGGTTAAGAAGATTAGATAGATGAAACAAGGAGAAGTTAACTTAGAAAGAGAAAAAGGCCAAGCGAAAATTGGTTGGACCAGACATTGAAGTCCAAAACTTTGCAGCATCAGACCTCAATATCTGGTCCCTAAGCCCCTCCACAACGGCAATGGGCTTGGAAACGGAGGGGTTCTTTGAAGGTGGAGGGCAAGCCATTTCTCTCTGACAGTCTCTGCTCTCTGTGTGTTTGTAACTTTGTAAACACTGATAACGTGGGTGCCCTGCGATTGGCTGCTTTGTTTTGTAAACTGTGTTGTCATTCGCTGGCAATGACGTCACGCCTCGTGACGACAATCGTGACGTATTGGAGGGGATGCAGATAAATAATCACTTAAATATTATCTTTAATATTTATTAATGTGCCACAATAATTATCGTTTTATATTGGTTGCATTTCATAATTGTGTTTGCGTCATTTCCCTCGAGGCGGCGCCATTTGGATGGGTGATAAATGATAAGCTGAGGCATAGACTACACTATACTTGACTGGACACTCGCGACAATCGCTGACAGACGATTTACATTTAGGTTCTATAGATTCCGCTGCTATGATAATACTTCATATATCAGTTCATATTCTACTTAGGACATTGTATTTCACGTCTTTACGATCAGTAATGATTGTTGAACCATGGCTGAACCTAAAAAATTATTTTACAACTTTTGCAAATAGGAAATTAACATAAAGATTACAAGTTTGAGTGAAAAATCGTGTGGGAGTTGTGTATAAAGCATATTGTTTATAGCAAAAATTTCTGGCAAATTCGCAATAATTTCTGAAATAAAACATCACATATTGTGAAATCACCATTCCTGAATATGATATGATTGTGATCAAATGTCATATTATCGTTATATCGGCTTGGGAATGAATTTTTCACAACAATTCGTGGCGCGTAGCTGAGTGTGTGAGAAAAGTGAGCTATGTGACGGTAAGACGTCCGTACTGAGAAACTATCGTTTATTCAGTATATATGCAACAAAAAAAATATTGCACTTCTTTTTTCAATGACGTTTTATGAGTATGAGAAAAATAGGATAGACGACAATACAAGAAAACACCCAAATATAAATTTTAATTCGATGCAAATATAGCATTTATTTCTCGCATGACATGATCAAGAGGTCACAAGAAGAAGAAGAAGACCAAAACAAACCTTTACAGAAAAGCCAACAACATAAATAGTTCAATTAATTGGTCCCATGACGCTAATATAAGTCACATGGAAAATGTTCATGAGCAGAAGAAGAAGAAGAGAAGTGCTTCCTCCATAACGGCTTGTGTTGTTGTTATGAACAGCTGATTCCACAAAGTTAGTGTGACCAGACTGGTAGTCGTATCGCTGTAAATCCAGGGAAAACGGAAACCAGACTAGCGTTAGCACCCTTAACTCTCTACATCAGTTTCTATTGTATACTCTGAATCATGTTTGAAATAAGATTTGAAACTATTTCCAAATATTTTGTTTGTTTTCTACGTTTTCACTGAGCATGGCAGGATAAAAGGAAAAGTACGTACGCCGGGAAAGTGATGTATGGTGATAAGATCATTGGAAAGAACATTGCTAGATAGAAGAGGAGGAGGAGGCAATGAAACCAACAAGCTGACTAGAGACCATCACCAATAAAGAATTACAATGGAGTTATTTTACACAGTCTCTGAGAAACGCTCTCTCGATGACACTCCGCAAACATCGTAAGTTGATTAGGAATGTTACGTTTTTTCTTCTTGATGTTATTTATGGGTATATGAAAGTATAAGTGAAGTATGAGTATGAGTGAATTGATTATGAGTGACTTAGGGGGTTGTGTTCAAGTTTTGGTTATATTTTACAATTACTCTCTCAACACTAAGGTGTTGTGTAGCCTGACATGCTCAGTGAAAACGTAGAAAACAAACAAAATATTTGGAAATATTTTCAAATCTTATTTCAAGCATGCATGTATATTAGTATGGACTACATTGGCTATGTATGTATGCGTTTTCAGTTTAAAATTCCAATATTCCTGGAAATTATTGCAAATATGGTGTTTTTATTGGTGTCTTAGGATTTAATAATTGCGCCCATCGATGAGGTATGTTGACTAATTTGTTTTTGTTACTCATAAACATATTCTTCACATCACTCTGAGGTGTTTGCTTTTTGTTTGAGGTTTTTATGATGATTTTAAGTATTTTATTCAAATAAAACAAACAAAAAATCGCCTCAGGACACGTTTGCGAAAGACCCGATTTCGAGTGCACAGTCACGTATGGTGTATTCTATGGTATTGCATATTAATATAGACTACATGAGCTATGCATGTAAGTGTTTTCAGATTGAAATTCCAATATTCCTGGAAATTATTGCAAATTTTGTGTTTTTCTTGGTTTCTTAGGATTTAATAATTGTCGCCCACCGATGACGTATGTTGACTAATTTGTTTTTGTTGCTCATAAACATATTTTTTACATCATTCTGAAGTGTTTGCTTTTTATTTGAGGTTCCTATCTTAATTCTAAGTATTTTATTTGATTTTTCTAAAAATCTGCCGTAGGACCTGTTTGCAAAAGGCCGATTTCGAGTGTCCAGTCAAGTATAGTGTAGTCTATGGTTGAACAGATAATAGATGGACAACTAGAGTAACAATGGCAACCTATAATGATAATATAAGGCAGAACATACAGAAAACTAGATCGAGAGACGTGATATAAAGTTTTGGTAAGATAACTTGGAAAAGAGCGGCAATCAACAGAGATAAATGGAGAAGTTTGGGAATGTCTTTCTCCTGCAGTAGAACCAGAGAGACTCATGATGATGATTAGCCTTGAAGGTTGGCTTTATTACTGTAATTCATTATGACATTGACTACCTTTAAAATTATTAATGAAAATTGTGAAGTACAATTTAGGAATTTTATAATTAATTATTTATGGATAATTTTAATTTGAAATTCATATGATAGCAGCTTCCAAATAGGAATTTTCAGGTTGCCTTGATTTGAGAGCTGTAAAAGTTTATACTTATATTGATATAAGTTATAGGAGCCATAAAGCCTGGGATAAGGGAGCTCATTCTTGTCAGTGTTCCCTTAACCAAACTGGTGATGGTGGTATAAGAGTGAGTTGCTAATTTGCTGCTGAGAATCTACATAGAATATATTTTATGACTGACAGTGGTTCTGAATAATGTTCAGTTGTTTTATGGCTTAACTTATTAGACAGTGATATGTTTTCACCCACTACCTCCTTAGCACTATAAATTATATATTAGATTTATGTAACATCATGTAGGTACTCATATAGAATATTTCTCTATTTACATGAAGTATACAAAATTGTACCTTCATACTAGTTGTATGAAATCCCCAGAATGTATCTTATTGCCAAAATTTGTATTCTTTTGGCTGCCAGATGATGATGGCGGTGACAGTAGCAGCAGCACCTCCACTGAGTTGTGTGATGATGATGAAGAGGACAAACTAAGTGACCTTGATCCTGATACAACAACAGAGCCCCGCCCCGCCACCACCTCCCCGCGCCTTGAGACCGTCAAAGAAGACAGCAGTGCACCCCCTGAGGTAAAAGGGAGTGGTTCAAAGCAAGCAAATGAAGATCAAAACCTCAAATCAGTGTCTTACAGTTCCACAGCCTCAGATAAACAGGGACCAAATTTGTGTAGTGTTCCAGCTTTAGACACATGCAGTGTAGAATCACAAACAAAGGACATCAATCAAAATCAACCAAACACTCAAACACATAATAATGACCAACTTCATTTGGAAAGTGAACTTTTATTGGAAACTACCACAAAAGAAGTGACTAAAAAAGATGATTCTGTCCAATGCTCATCTGATATGAACATTTCTAAAGAGTCAGAGAATGAGACTCCTATGTGGGACTTAAAAGCAGGAATCCCTCTGGAGGACCTTCTTGCCAGGAAAAATTTAACAGCAGCTGAAATTATTGCCCGGATCCCATTTCCAAGTGATGTTAGTTTCATGAAAGCTTCCTCTGAAGCAGCTGTTAAAATTAGTAGTGTTATTTGCCAAAAAACTGAAGGAAGTCACTCTCCTTCCAGCAGCTTGCACAATGTCACTCCTGAACGCTCACCTGTGGATAGTCCTCTTTTTAGAATTCCATCCCCAGAAGTTGTCCATGAAGCTTCTTTAACCACAAAGCCTTCTCCATGTACCTCACCTTCTAGATCACTCACTTTCTCTTCATCACCATCACCAAGAGACTCTCCTATCAATAAGGCCTTCAAATCACCTACCAGATCCTCCACAGTGTCTCCAACAGAAGTTCAGAATCACTTAGTTTCAGTAAAGTGGTCTCTTGCTGGACTACCCCCTGTTTCCTCCTCAGACATCATAATGGAGGCATGTCTTATCCCACCCAAGTCTCCAAAGATCACAGTTGAAGATGATAAAAGTAATGTTTTTGAGATATATGAGGGCTTTTCTGGAACAGTGACTTCTTTGGAAGAGTTTGATGAAACTACTGAAGAAAACCTTGAAGTGATTCATATACCAGAAGAAAGCTTTACAAAGGGACATATTCTCTCTTCAGTTTCTATGGATCAGTTGACCACAGTCAATAAAGATAATAGTTGTGTGCCTGAAAGTGATCTTGATCTTGAAGAAAGAATCCGTGAAATTTTGGGACAGGTTACCACCCAAGATGAAGAAAGTGAGTGTACTGTAAATTCCGAGAAAACAATGAATGGAAATACTGTAACTGAAAATGTTGATGATAAGGCCTTCATTATTAAATGTTTAACAAATGATAATGTGCAACTAAATAACTCGAAGTGGGAAGCAAACAATGATGAGAAACATGAACCATTAATTTCAGAATTGTCTGCATTAGAATCAGGATATTTGTGCCTTAATAAGACTGCTGAACAACAAACAAATGTGTCAGAAGTATCGGAAGTGAAAATTTTAGATCAAAACGAAGTGTGTGAAGAGCCTATTTTACACACTCTAACTACTACTGAAACCCAAGTAGATAATGGAAATGAACTAGTTTCAGAAACATTATCTCCTGTTGAATCTTCAGTAGAAAAAGGAAATGAACTCATTTTAGAAACTTCATCTTGTGCTGAATCCCCAGTTAAAAGTATGCTAACTACTGTTTCTGGTACTAGCTCTTGGCTTTCTGTTATGTGTATGAGTGTTTGTAAAGATGTAAATTTCTCATCAGCTGCAAGCTGCAGCAAACCTATAATGACAAACACAATCTGTGAGGATCAAAATAGGATTGTTAGCATGTCACCTGGTATGGAAGTGTTACCTGTATTTTCCTCAGTCTTTAATATTGCAAATACTACCCTCTCACCTGCACAAGTTAAGTCTAATTCTGAGTTGTCAATGCCAGATAAGAGTGAATCTCCTGAGCTCACTGTTAATGAATCAGAGATAGTTCTAGAGAAGGAAAGAAACAGTACCGAGCCACTAACCCTCATTGGTCTGACCACTGTGTCATGTGTAAGCCCTACAACAGCTGGCAGGTCATCCCCAAGGCTGCCATCTCTCTCACCTCTTTACCCTGAAGCAAGGATAGCAGAGTTCAGTCATGTTGGTCTTCAAAATGAACTATCTGATTTTAGAAAGCAGCTCAATACAAGTTTCAAAATTTCACCAGTGGAAAGGGAGGATGTAGTCTCTTTACTTATGGTTAATGAAGAAAAATATGGACAGAATTTCAAGATTGATTTGCCTGCATCATTATCAAGTGAAGAATCCTCTTCACTATTTTCAAGTGAAAATTTTTCATCAGTCAAACTTTCAGTAGTTGATTCAATTTCTTCATCTAAAAGTAAAGCAGACGGTGCACCAATATCTTCCTCCTCACATATAGATGGTGCATCCACAATATGCTTTACAGTGGGTGGTGTCCCTACCCCTAAAACAACACCAACCACAGATACAACAGTAACATTCTCTTTACTGACTAGCCAGGACATTTGCTGTTCTTTGGCTGGCTCTAATCTGAAAGGTTCTCTTCCTTTGAATTTGCTCTCTCAGGAAACTTTGACTAGTGTTATTAGTGATGACATCCCAGATCTTGAACCTTCTAATAACCAAGTGAAAGTTACCTTGCAAGAAAATGTTCAAACTACATTTATAGAGGCATGTACTGAAAACATGACTGACATTAAAGGTCCATTAAATGATTTCTCTGTAGAAAGAGTATTTTCTCCATTGCCTTCACTTGAGGAAAGGATTTCAGCCATTCTAGGACCTAGTACAAAAATGTCAGCATTAGTAACAGAATGTGATAGTAAAGGACACGATGAATCACTAACAGTGGCAGACAGAGATGAATTGTTTTCCATCAAATCACAGACAGATTTCGCTTGTCATTCAAGTGCAGCTCAGTGTGTGGAGGAGGAGAACATGAAGAAGGAGAGAGAGGAGAAGGAGAAAGAGAATGAGGAGAGAGAGAAGGAGGAAAACGAGAAGAAGGAAGAGGAGGAGGTGGTGAAGGAGGAATGGCAGGATCAGAAACTGAAGCACAAAAACAGTGTAGTGGAAGAGGAAAGGAGAGAAGAGAATGAAGTTGAAAAGGAGGAAGAAAGGGAGACCAAGAAAGCTGATAAAGGAATAGAGGAAAAGGTAAAAGAAAAAGAAGCAGAAAAGAGCGATGAAGTCAGTAGCAATGAGCCCTTCATAGTACCTTCTTGGGAAGAACAAGTCTCTTTTCCCGTGGGACCTCTAGAGAGAGACTCATCATTATCAGCTTCCCTTGAAGGCAGGCTTTCTCTTTTTACCAGCAATGAATATGAGGATGATGAGGCAGACTGCAGTGAGATTGAAGGAAAAAATATCAAATATTCTGAAGATAATGATAATGAAGCCGAGACAGAGACAGATTTCTTCAATGGCAAAGATCTTAGTTCTGAAGCGATTCGACAGAGATTATGGAGAGGTGTCAAGTCACTTAGTCTAGATGCTGATGTTTCAATGGATCCTGATGTTTTTTGTTTCCTCATTGAACAAAGCTCAAAACATTGTCGAAAAAACAAAAATGAAGACAAGAGAACAATGCCAAAGAGAAGAAACAGTGAAGTGGCTCTTCAAGAACTAGTGAAAGAAAACACAGAAATAATAGAAAGAATATTAAAACAAAAATCTCTTGAAAGCTCCACATTAGGGATAAATGATTTCCAACTAGACACTAGTGAGGAGTCAGAAAAACAGTCTGGTCTTTCTACTTTCATCAAACTATTAAGAGAGAAGAGTGAACGTGAACCATGTCCTGAGCCTGAGTTTGAAAAGATTTCATCCCCAGACATGGCAGCTACCACCACACAACCACAGGGTGGAGCCATGAGCTCAGGCACCAGCAGCAGAATCTTGGCAACAAAACCTAACAAACAGATTTCTCCGCTATATTTAAAAAGCCTTACACCTGAGAAAAAATCTGTAAATAAAAAAAATGAGAATGTCACTGTGTTAAGTCCAACACAACCATCTGTCTATAAGAAAGATGAGAATGTCACTGTGTTAAGTCCAACACAACCATCTGTCTATAAGAAAGATGAGAATGTCACTGTGTTAAGTCCAACACAACCATCTGTCTATAAGAAAGATGAGAATGTCACTGTGTTAAGTCCAACACAACCATCTGTCTATAAGAAAGATGAGAATGTCACTGTGTTAAGTCCAACACAACCATCTGTCTATAAGAAAGATGAGAATGTCACTGTGTTAAGTCCAACACAACCATCTGTCTATAAGAAAGATGAGAATGTCACTGTGTTAAGTCCAACACAACCATCTGTCTATAAGAAAGATGAGAATGTCACTGTGCTAAGTCCAATACAACCATCTGTCTATAAGAAAGATGAGAATGTCACTGTGTTAAGTCCAACACAACCATCTGTCTATAAGAAAGATGAGAATGTCACTGTGTTAAGTCCAACACAACCATCTGTCTATAAGAAAGATGAGATTGTCACTGTGTTAAGTCCAACACAACCATCTGTCTATAAGAAAGATGAGAATGTCACTGTGTTAAGTCCAACACAACCATCTGTCTATAAGAAAGATGAGAATGTCACTGTGTTAAGTCCAACTCAGCCAATCACCTTTAATCCTTTTCCAACCAGAAATGTGCCGCGCCAACCCAAGGAAATAACCGTGAAGTTAGGTCTTTACAGTCCCTCCAAGAAAACAACCACATCATCATGAAAATCATATTATTTCATCATTCATTAAAAACTATAGATTTGCCACGTATATATGAAAATATTTATATATAATTGTTCTTATTGCTGCAGATTTTACTGGATATTCAGATGTCACTACATGACAATATTTATATCCTAGAAATATTTAAAGTTCAGAAGTGATAATAGAATTTAAGCATTGAAATGTTGATGCAGTGAAAAATAAAATTATTGAAACTACATACCTATGTGAAACATAATAATATGGCTTTGTATTTTCTAATGCTGATGTTATTGAAGAAGAAAAAATCTAATTATGGGTGAATTTCTTCTGGTAAATCTGTCTGAGCTTCCTTTATAATTTTGATTTTACGTTGTTTTCAAGATTGTATCAAGTGATAAACAGTTGATCACTTTATGGTGCTGAAAAAAAATCATATTGGAAAAAATATTAAATAGAATAGCATTGGAAATAATTATGTGCTGGAAAGTGAAGGGAAAATTAAATCTAAACTTCAACGCAATTTGAGTAAAATTTATTAGAAGGTTGGAAACTGGAACTAAATAACTAAATCACATTGTACATGTTTAACAGGAGAGGGTTACTGAACTTGAAATGTATTCTGGATGTAACTAAAATTAACTCACAGTGGGATGAATTACAGAAAGTGAGTATAAGATACGATGATAGGATGTGATATGGTCTAATTATGTAGTAAATTAGACAGGTTTAGGAGTATAAATGGAAGGTCTGCAGACTGTTCAAATATATATTCGTAAAATAAATATTGAAAAGCCAGAGATTTATCATTGTACCTAAGATTAAATTGATTATAATAAAAAAAAAACTACAAACGTGTTGTTTAAATGACTTCAGATGACTGCATGATGATTTGCTGTGTAATATTTTACAGCTGGATTATAATTCGTGTGTAAAATTTTATGTTTGTAATTTTTATCTAATTTATTCAATTATATTTATGTAACTATATATATATATATATATATATATATATATATATATATATATATATATATATATATATATATATGTATATATGTTGTTGCGGGCCCCGCCCGTCACCATAACATCGTCTGGGGAAGACGGGAGTCAAGCCCCACAGAGTAGTGATGGGCGTTCCGGCTCTTTTCCGAGAACCGAGTCTTTCGTTCTCGTTCACTCCAAAGAGCCGGCTCTTCCGGCTCCCAAACGGCTCTCAAATATTTTATTTTAGTTCCCCATATTCTGTTTATAGTCTTTATAATTTAGAAAGAATTTCTTAGGATAACTTAGCTAGTTAGCTTTCAAAACCTACTGAATTAAGGAAAGGTGAAAAATCTTTAAAAAAACGTTTGTTCATTTATTTTAATTTAAACCAAATTTATATCAAATCATAGACTTAATCAAATGTACCTGTTATTTAATTAAAAGGTTAAAAAGCCTTAAAAAAAATTACCTTAATCAATACCAATCATAGAAAACATTAATGAATTTATACACAATCCACCTAAACAACTTGTTTCACAGTTTCAGACATGCAGTGTATTCAAACTGAGAGGAATTTCTCTGACTTAATAATAATACCCATAAACATTATTAAAGATAAAGTTAAAATTAAAACATAAGATATAGTTAAAGTTAAATCAAATACAATGCTTCTCAAGTTTTCATTATTTTTTTTTTCATTATTTATATACCGGTTACGTGTTTTGAGGGTTGAAAACATAAAAAACATAATTTAGTTGAGAAACAAAGTCTATAAAAATTTGTTATCTACATGTCTGTACAGTGTACACACTTTCACAAACTCGGTCACACAAACATACACAGACAGACAGACCGACAGACAGACACACACACACACACACAAACATAATATCTATTTTCTTTCCTATCTAATATCTATATATCTATCTTAAAGATAGATATATAGATATCTTAAAGATAGATAGATAGATAGATATTAGATAGGAATGGAAATAGATATTATATGTGTGTGTGTGTGTGTGTGTGTGTCTATCTATCGGTCTGTATGTCTGTGTATGTGTGTGTGACTGAGTTTGTGAAACTGTGTACAGACATATAGATAACTAATGTTTTTAGACTTTGTTTCTCAACTAAATTATGTTTTTTATGTTTTCAACCATCAAAACACGTAACCGGTTTATAAATACTGAAAAATACATTTTTCTTACAAACTTTTTGGCGTATATTTAGATTAAATTACATAAATAGATAGAACTTTTAAAATCACATCATTTAGTATTAGTGCATTTTTTCTGTATGACTAATATTTACACGACAAAAGACAAGAATTAATGTTTATAGTTGGGTGGGGGTGTGGGGTTACGTAATAACGGTTATCTCTCTCTCTCTTCTCTCTCTCTCTCTCTCTCTCTCTCTCTCTCTCTCTCTCTCTCTCTCTCTCTCTCTCTCTCTCTCTCTCTCTCTCTCTCTCTCTCTCTCTCTCTCTCTCTCTCTCTCTCTCTCTCTCTCTCTGATAGATATATATTAAATGAGAAAGAAAATAGATCATGTTTTTTTTTTTTTTTTTTTTTTTTTTTTTTTTTTTGTGTGTGTGTGTGTGTGTGTGTGTGTCTGTCTATCTGTCTGTCTGTTTGTGTGTCTGACAGACAGACAAACAGACAGACAGATAGACAGACAGACAGACACACACACACACACTTACACACACACACACACACACACACACACACACACACACACACACACACACACACACACACACAAAAAAAAAAAAAAAAACATGATCTATTTTCTTTCTCATTTAATATCTCTATCAGAGAGAGAGAGAGAGAGAGAGAGAGAGAGAGAGAGAGAGAGAGAGAGAGAGAGAGAGAGAGAGAGAGAGAGAGAGAGAGACTTAGACAATTTTTCGTTCATGATCACACACACACACACACACACACACACACACACACACACACACATACTATCTATTTTTTTTCTTATTTAACATTTCTATATGAGAGAGAGAGAGAGAGAGAGAGAGAGAGAGAGAGAGAGAGAGAGAGAGAGAGAGAGAGAGAGAGAGAGAGAGAGAGAGAGCGCGCGAACAATTGGCGGTTGACTCTTACGTAATGTGAGTTTGAGGGGTGGTGGGGTACCCTACCACCCCTCAAATTATCAACGTAGTTAACTTGTCTTTTATCGCGTAAATATTAGTCGTACAGAAAATATGCACTTATGCTAATTGATGTAATTATAAAAGTTCTATCAAATCATGTAATTTAATCTAAATTTACGCCAAAAACTTTTTTTTTTAATGTTTTCATTATTTATAAACTGTTTACATGTTCTGATGGTCCAAAAAATATATATATTTATTTCCTTATTTTAATTATTCGCAGATTTTTTGACTTAAACTCCATAGTTTTCGTTTTTACAAAACGAAATGTTAAATACTAGTTTGACAAAAATTATGTTAAATAGTTATTTTCTTACCTTCAAAAGGCCTTTCAGCTGGTGTAGTCTGATTTTGAATAACGCTAATAGTTAAGAAGAAAAAAATTTTCGATGGTCATTTATTATTGAGTTGCATTTTCAATAGAATGAAAAGAAAGCTTGTTTCATTTAACTTCCCTAATTACTCCTAATCATTTTACGTCAATTTCATAGTTTTCGAGTTATAGGGAAAAAACCTTAACGATTAGTTTGACAGAAAAAATGCACCTATAATCATTTAAATAATTTTAAAAGGCGTATCAGCTAGTGTAGTTATTTTTTTCATTTTGTGTAGTTATTTTTTTCATTTTATTCACAGGTTATGAAAAAAAAAATTTCCTTCATTATATAAAGAGTAATTTCATTTTTATATGTTGCAACAGAAAATTGGATTCCTATTCACTCTTTGTCTATTCGTAGTCATTGTATGTATACCTTATGGTTCTCGAGCTATAATGAGAAAATGAGTTTTGTGTTAAAAAATTAACTATGGAAAAAAATATACTTGATTTTTTCAATATCTACACTATTTTGAGACGAGTTCTATAATTTAATTTGACCTCTTAATATTATCAGATTGTCTTCATTTATCGATATGTTGTAGGGAATATTATAGTGTACATTCCACATCATTGGCCTGCCATATACACCATATATTTTCTGAATTATTCATATATATGTGCTTTATGTGTTGAGTTACCCCTCTTTGCTAGAGGCCAAAGCACTTGGAAATACAGTTTTCTTTGTTAACTTGAAGGGGTAACTTAACTATATTAATATATAATTTCTATGAATAGGCTTCATTCTCGTAAGTATTATTATTATTATCATTACTATAATTATTAACAATCGGTAATGTTTGCATTTTGTTAGAAAATTGCAAAAATATTGAAAAACTAGAAAAAAAAAATTAACGGCTCTCAAAAAAATCTCAAACGGCTCTCGAGAAAGATCCGGCTCTTCTCGTTCACCTGGAAGAGCCGGCTCTAAGAACCGACTCGTTCACAAAGCGCCCATCACTACCACAGAGGAATGAAGATTCCCTGAGAGTGAGAAGGAAGAATGTTAAGAGGCTGGTAAGGAAGAAAGCTACGCTGAGGCTATGACACTCGTTGCGGGCTCTGCCAGTGACAGTAGTGTCGACTGGAGAGGGTAAGAGTCTGGCCCCGTAGCAGTAGATTGAAGCCTCTCTGAGGAAAGGCATGCAAGGCATCATGACAGGTGTGTGCTTTCCACATATGTAGGAGTGTGTGGCGAGAGGCGAGGGTCGGAGTGTGCATTGTGTCAGCTGAGTACGGCTAGGCATGGAAGAGAGTTACATCCCTTGTGTTAGTTTGGAGGCGAGGTATGCGACGAGCAAGAGAAGGGAAGTGTTAGAGACGAGGCTACGTGACGAGACGGGGTTACGTCTTTGTGTAACTGACCACGTGGTCTCCAGCCAAGAGCGGCGTGGCGGGAAGACAGAGAGAGAGAGAGAGAACAGACGAGCCGTGGTGGTGATGAGTTGCCAGCGCGTATTAAGGCGAGTCTTGCTTAGTTTTACTTTAACTTTAGTTCTCTTCGTTCTCCTAATTTTCCTGACTTTCCTTCTGTCTTCTTTGTTTTGCAAAGTATCTTATCTTGTAGGCCGTTCTGTTCTGCATCCTCTCATATGCTCATTATCTCTCTGGGTTGCTTATGAGCGGAGCAATGATTTTGTGAAAGAAGGTGTGTTATTAGGCTATGCTTGAGGCGCGTTGTGGGAGAGATGAGTCCGCCCGGTGAACACCATATGGTAACACTGCGACAGAAGGAGGGGGTTTCTGTGCAGTGAGGAGTGAGTTACCGACCGGCAGCCACTAGGAACACCACGCTCTGCTGCTCTCCCCAATTTGGCATTATTTTGTCTGTAACCTCCTCATATTTAAGGGAGTGGGTTTTAAGACTGGCCTATTTAGTTCAGGGGTAATTTGTGTAGCTAAACAGTAAGGCCCTGTCTATACGAGGACCAGGTTACCGTGCCGAGAGTGAGAAAGACGTGAGTGGCTGTATAATTATCATCTTGCCTGTGGTAACTCCATCCAGAAAGTTCTCGCAAGGAGGTTCTGGATATTGTCAGGCTTTTGAGTCTTGGGAAGTAGTTTCTGCGTTGTCTGTTTTGTCGGCGTTGTCTTCGTTGTCCTCATTGTGAGAGAGAGAGAGAGAGAGAGAGAGAGAGAGAGAGAGAGAGAGAGAGAGAGAGAGAGAGAGAGAGAGAGAGAGAGAGAGAGAGAGAGAGAGAGAGAGCCTATCATCTGGGGCCTCTTGTTTGATAACACAGACGAGGAGTAATCCCGTCTTAGTGTTAATTTATTACAACTCATATAACGCACTGTACGGAGTCCCCTCGCGGGAGGCTACTTTGCAGGGTGTTATTTGAGTCGAGAGAGGTTATTGTCCAAACCAGAAGTGGGTGGAAAGACACCTTGTGGGCGGTATTCTGGTTGGAGCGATAGCTCCTTGTCTAGGCACTGTAAACTAGTGCTCGCTGTAAGTCTCTTTAGAATGTAAGGAGGAGAAGGTGTTTACGACTGGGAGATTCCTTGTTCTTTGGAGGGTTAAAAGAACTGGCGACCTCTTAACGTTAACGGGATGGCTGTAGGTGCTGTGTTTGGGGGCTAAGAGTGCACAGGTTCCTTAACCAGGCACATCTTGTTTATAGCCTATTGTCCAGCCGCCGGCGTGTGGCCCTCGGAGTGACTAGTCCTACGGGATAGTCGACTTTCCTTGTCCTTTGGTGGGTTAAAAAAAGGACGTATAAACATCAGCACTACAGTTCGTACACGCCCGTAACGTGGTTGTGACTGGGTTGTTCATAAGTGAACATCCGGCACTAGGGCATAAGAACCGTGTCCTTACGGTGTGACCGTAACAATATATATATATATATATATATATATATATATATATATATATATATATATATATATATATATATATATATATATATATATATATATATGTGTGTGTATATATATATATATATATATATATATATATATATATATATATATATATATATATATATATGTGTGTATATATATATATATATATATATATATATATATATATATATATATATATATATATATAGTACAGGTTGACCATCAATAATCCGGCAATCAATATTCCAGTTCCTTCAGTATTCCGGCATAAATTTCAAAGCGCATTTTGAAGAAAAAAATTGTTATAAGGAGGCTTTTTTTTATCAATTGATTTATTTTTTCTCATATATATACATTGAAAGGGTAGGCTATTCAATTTCTATGTTTTGCACTATTGATTGATAAAAGTACTTAACCATCAACCAGCAGTGATGGATTCTTATGAATCACTGCATAGTGCTATAGGAGTTGTCATATTTGACATAGTCATAGTCATTGTCATAGTTGTCGTAGGAATAGGCAGTAGACACCTGCTGCCCGGTGGAATACTCCAGGAGAGATACTTACGGGGATGTAGGCGGTGCTGCAGACTGAGTGATTCCCCGTGTCCTCTCTTCCCGGTTCCCTTAGTGTCTCATTTACACAAGAGAGCAGCTGCAGCCTACCCTCTAAAGAAAAATTTTATTGCTACTTACAAAACACTACAGTTACCTTACACTTTTACACTTCAAAGCAATTCTATATAATGGCCTCACCACACCCAGCCTTGGAGTCCCCATCTAGGGAGGATATCACAAACGTCCCCAGGTCGGATTGCCCCTCTGGAGACGACCTTGGGTGTCTTGGCACTTCCTCTTATACTCTTTCACTTGATTTCTGCAACATTTGTGGCCTTAGATCTAATTTCCAATCTGTGGAACACCATCTCTCCTCCACCATACCTCATCTCTTCCTAACTGAAACACAGTTGTCTATGACTACTGACAGCAGCCCCTTCTCTGTTCCCTCCTACTTTCTCTATCCTCATTTTCAACCCAAAGCTGGCTGTTGCGCAAATGTGTGTAATGACATTACTTGCTCTCGTGCCTACAATCTTGAATCTTCAGAATTTTCTACCATCTGGCTAAGACTTCAATATCACTCTCAAACTAAATACATCTGTGCTGTATATCTCTCACCTAATTTCTCTGACTATGTAAAATTCTTTGATTATTTGACTTCCAAAGTGGAGTACATCCTTTCTCACTTTCCGTATGCTGAGATTTACATTTTAGGGGATTTCAATGTTCACCACCAGCTTTGACTTTCATCTTCTTTCATTGACCAACCTGGTGGACAAGCCTTCAACTTTGCTATCCTCCATGATCTAGAACAGCTGGTGCAGTTTCCTACCCGTATCCCTGACCACCTTGGAGACCTACCCAACATTCTTGATCTTTTCCTAACTTACAACCCTTCAACTTACTCTGTCAAACTTTCTTCTCCGTTGGCTTCCCTGATCACAATCTTATTTCCGTTACCTGTTCTATCACTGCAGTGCAGCCTCAGGACCCGCCTAAGTTGAGGTGCTTCTGACATTTCAACTGATAAAAGGGAGGACCTAAGGCCGTACTATTCTAATTTTTCTTGGGATGATTATTGCTTCCATGTCAGAAATCCTTCTCTTTGTGCCGAGCTACACGGATCCAGGAGAGCGTTTACCTTCCTTAGTGACTCAGGTAAGGAGGTGATGCAAATTGCGACACCTGCAAAGTGAGCAAACTGGTAGATGCCGTAACAGTGGTGTCAGAAGTGGGATCCTGTCAGTTCAGTGACTCAGAACAGTGATGTAGCGGTCCGTGGTTAAGCCGGAAGTGATGGAAGGTCGAAGCGAGGACAAGCGCATGCAGTGAAATGGACGCACAGGGACAGAGCACGAGGGTGACAGGTAGCAAGTAAACAGTGTGAGAGCATCCGTGATGAGCTTACCACTCTCTCACAGAGGTATAGGCGGAGACTGAGGGACGCGTGGAAAGCGCTTTGAGCGGGATGGGAGAGACGAGAACCAGTCAACAATCCCATGCCTCCAGGCAGCCTAAGCAGTCACCACACTGGAGCCGAGGTGGACAGCACCGTGGAGGGGAAACTATGCCGGGATGTGGTGACTCTGGAGCAGAGAGGACGTTCGCGCAAGTAGGCGTGGTTGTTCCAGAAGTCTTTATGGAGTCACTGAGCACAGTGAGCAACTCAAGAAGTCAGTGGAGGAGTCATGCCTGCTGGGCCTGACTTCTGGGCGTGTGGAAGGACGTGCAACCTTGCAGGAAAGTCGAAAGGATGGCCGGAGGGATGGCGCCATTGCTTCCTAAGGTTGCCTTCGCGAAAGGAGTGACTGGCCAGCAGATACTTCTCATCCCTTGAGCAAAACCGGCTGCCCAGTGTAGCTCACGTGAAAGACAGGCGAGAGAGGACGCCATGGGAGAGACCCCAGGGACGACACCAGTGACTGACTGGTGGTGTGGCAATGTGGACAGAGGACAACGTGACTGGTTAATGGCGTGGCAGCGTGAGGAGGAGGGATGATGTGGCGAGGAAGATTGTATTTAGTTTTATTTTCTATGTCATCTTTTGTCTGTGTGGTGGTGGTGGTGGTGATGTGGTGGAGATTGTGGTTGTGGTGGTAATGCGGTGGAGGTTGTGTTGGTGATCCTGAATAATGGGCGAGTCGATTATTTTGTGGTGACACTGAATAATAGGCGGGTCGCCTATTTTGTAAAGGGCGGGATAGTGTTACAGCGGCGCATTTATCATGTATTTTATATAAATGTTTTAGGCTTGCAGCTTATGTAAAAAATGTTAGGCTCGCAGCAGTCTGTTTGTGGGTGAGTGTGTTTTACGTACGTGTATCTGACAGTATTGTCACTATTGTGGATGTTAGGCCTAACGCAGTAGCAGTTGGCTGGGAGCCGGGAGGCCTGTCATTAGTTCTTTCTGTTAGCCAATCATGTTTCTCTCAGCCATTTCCGGTGGGAGTTGGGGAGGAGCTTAGCGAGGTGTAGAGAGAGGGTTAACTAGGACACAGAGGGAGAGAGAGGCCAGCTGCTTGTGGGACAAGATGTGCGACTGCGAGCTGCAGAACACAGAGGAGAGGGAGAGGAGGACAGAGGCTGTTGTATAGAGCTGTGTGCTCTGGGTCTGTGCCCTGTCTGTACTCTGGGTGTGTGCTCTGTCTGTTACGCAAACGTGTCCTGCTTTCGTTGTAATATACGAGGAAATTAAGAGGAGTCGTGTATGTTTTACCTTCCCCGTCTCGCCAAACCAAGCTACACGGATCCAGGGGTTCACCTTCTTTAGTGACTCGGGTAAGAAGGTGACGTGTATTGCGACACCCGCAAAGTGAGCAAAATGGTGGGTACTGTAACAATGTATATATATATATATATATATATATATATATATATATATATATATATATATATATATATATATATATATATATATATGTATATATATATATATATATATATATATATATATATATATATATATATATATATATATATATATATATATATATATCAATTATCCACAAAAGGGGCATTCCTCCGGACCCGGAATGAAAGACAACAATAACAGCATCAAATGATTGTTCTCATCTTTACTCCTAAATAGCTAGAAGTCCTCGCTGGCACTTTTACTGCTAACAACAAAGTTGAGAGTAAAAAGTAAAAGCTGATAACCAGAGCTAAGTTAAGACCAAAGTCAGCACTTAGGAATAAAGATAAGAATGAGGTGAGTTCTATTCTTATGTTATATCTTGAAGTTCTTAGTAGTAGGGGGAGGCGGTAGTGCAGTTGTCAGCGTTCGAGCATCACAACCTAGGGTCCCGGGTTCGATCCCCCGCTATCAGCTAGGCACTTTTCTAGCTGGTATTACCGACGAGTGGCCAAAGATTACCCAAAATCGCTGCCATACTGTCCTCAAACGGGACTTGCTAGTTGCTATGTTTATATGCTTTCTGGCGGTCTCTTGCACTCATCATCAGAGAAAACGTGAGAAATTAGAGGCGTCGCTATAAAAATCCTAAACCTGAGCCACTAACGGGTGGAGGCAGACCATCAATAAGCCTCCATTAATGCCTACCGGCCTCAAAGGTATATGATGTAAAAAAAAAAAAAAAAAGTAACTTGTCCTTAGGAAGAATTAATTTAACAGTATGTCTGGCTCAAGCCTTTCATATCTCAAAATAGTAATCCCGCTTATGGTTTTAAGAATTATTGCTGAAGTAAGATCAAGGCAGAGATAAAATAGATTTGTATTCCAAACACCATCTTGTCTCGCAAAAATACGGCTTTAAGTAGGCGTATGTTTGGTAAGGCGAGGAGATGGGGGAGGGGGCAGGGGTGAGCTATTTCGTTTGTATCCTTGAGGGCTATATTTCCGTTCATTGTCTGTGATATCTAATAAATGATAATGCGTTGTAATTTCAACCCTACTTTATATGCTATGATCGTGACATATTTGTTCACACTTGAATCATAATATTTTAATAAATTCCTAGTTAGTGTAACCGTGTAACGCCCACCGTCTTGTACACACAGGTGGGTCGTGTCCTGTCTGTCCTCAGTCCTGCCGCCTCCACAGCACACCTGCCACACGCAACTCCTACCTAGCTCTCCCCGCGCCTAGGTGAGTGACCCTCTGACGTACCTTGATATGCAGCACACGGTAGATAAGAATTACATCACTTGTGTATTGTAGGCAGGCAATCTCCGCTAGGAATTGTAATGCCAAGACGAGTTTGTCGTGAAAAGTTAGGGAGGTAGGACGGGCGTCATTGTTTGGTAAAGTTCACACCTGACACCTGTAAGATTTAGAGTAAGATTTGCATGTATAGTTCCAGATTACTGTTATGTAAAGTGCGTAGAATGACATTTAAGTAAACGGTGTAAGTAAGGGGATCACTTCACATCCTATACACATAACGGCAAACGGTGGCCATGGCTGCCTTGAGTTTTTTATTTATACATTTTTTATTAGTTGTTTGCTTATCTTATTGCGATGTTTGACAACACCTATGCTGCACGAAAACGAAACAGGTGACGTGAAATGAGTTTTGGGTTAACCATTGTCATATTATTCTTATTCAATTAGTGTATTTTAACAATAATAAGGCTACATTGTATTGTTAAACATCTGTTAATGTGTATTAACAAAGATGTGTTACATATTTCAACCAATTTGAAGGAGCTTTGAGGAACAGTTCAGTCTTACCTTCTCCATTCTACACAAGGCGAACAGTGGTCATGTCATCCATGATTTTTTTTTTCAATTCTTGATAAAGGTGTCTTACTCCTACTGGACTTGATACAAATGGCATGGTACAATAGGGAGTAGCCTGAAGGTTATAGTGAGGTTATAGTGATGACTGAGAACAATGAATTTGTTTGTTTTCATTAGGGGTCGTTAGCTGAGATCAAACCTTATACAGTACTGTATTGTAAATTTTTCTTTAGCAACTCTATTATTAATGCCATGAATGTCTGACATTTCTCATAACACATATAAAAGAAGTCACCCTTGCAAATTATTGCATGAGAGGACAAGCCTAGAGTGGAAGAAATTCACATAAGCTCTTCTCTAAGAGGCACCACGCCTGTCTCCAGTTCAATGGTCACATAATTTTCTACTGAGTGGCTGCGTGGTGATGGACACAATAGGTACTTTATTATAAGATTTTTGTTCCTGGTTTCTTCAGTGCTTATATGATTTTCTATTGAACATTTCTTCATTGTTGGAATTCATCACCCACTCGGAGAAACCATTCTGGTTGTTAACCAATCTTTTGGGGAATGTATACTTCCTTGCACTTAATCTTTTTCTATTCTTAAATATTTTCTTGGTGCTCCCTCTTGGTGCATCACTTTCTCTCATATGTTAACAGCACTTCTGTGCAATCTTCATCATATTTGCTGGTCACAATTTTGTAAATCTTTATCATGTCCCCAATACAACACAATGGGTATATGTATTCAATTTCTATAGTCGACTTTCATAGTCTTAATCCTTTAAATCTAGCATTAATTTAGTGCTTTTTTGCTGCATGTTCTCAATTATGTCACTGTTTTTTATTACGTATGGGCATCATATTTGAATCATATGGTCTCATTAGGTGTGTGTATAGGTCTGAATTTAGTTGTACAAATGTTCTTATTATGCCTACACAATTTGCTATTTTTTTGTTAGGGCTGACTAGTATTATTTGTTCGAAGTGCTTAGAGTTGTACCGCATTGTCATCCACTATTCCTACAGCCTGTGCCTTATTATTTACCAGGTAATGCATCTTTCAAGTTATGTTAGGTTAGATTCAGTTAGGTTCGGTTATATAAGCTTTTTACCCAAAAGTTAGGCATGTGCCATATCTATAAGCGAGCACTATGAGGATATGGCTGCCGTACCTGTAAGCACTGCCTTTTTTTTGTTTTCATCCCTTTCACTACTTGCTCTTGCTCCTTCAGCATCCGGAAAGGAAGAACCCTCTTTTGATGGTTAATATTGTGTGTGCATCAGACCATACTTTGGTTTATCTTTATTAATGTTTGAAATACTTACAAGGACAAAACCATTTGCTTATATAAACATTTATCAATATGTCATTTTTAAGATGCAAATTACAAAGAAATACCATTAGAACTGAGAGAAGATGCACTTTTTTTTCCATAGAAAATATTGTAATCTTTTATTTATTTAAAACAAATTTGTTAGGCTGTGTTTGAAGACCTAGGCTATGTAAAAAAGAAAAATTATTCATAGTTGAGCTATGCATATGTGAACAAATTTTTTTTGAAAGAATCCTTTTCCCCTGAACAATAGTGGAAGAAAACCTATTATTCACCAAAATTAAATGCACTGTACATTCACTTTGAGCTATGGATGGTTTCAGAGCTTCAAGGGTCATGCCAACCTACTATAATGTGAAGGTGAATTGATAGGCGGTGAGTCCTGATACGTTAGTGTTCACAAATACACACATATACAATATGACAACACTGTTTGTGTGACTTACAAACAAATCAATTTACAAACAACTGCTCAGAACCAAACCTGTTGATAGAAGTGTTTGTCAAACTATATATCTGTCAATACTTATGACCAAGATAAGTGAATGAGTACTTGCATGCAGTCCATTTGGTAGTGACTTGTGCAGTATGGCAACATACACATGTGTATGACTTAAGTCACATACATCTCCCACTAGCATCTCCATCTCCCAGTTTTTCAGTAGCAACAGTTCCGCACACATCTTGTGCTAACTTTACACTTGCTAATTTTCATCCTAGCCCCTAAAATGGCCGAAAAGAAAACTTCTACATCTACCTAGAAGAAATAGAAGGATTTAATTTGGAGCTGAAGACAAAAGTTATCAAGTAGTATGAAGGAGGTGAATGTCACACATGATCTGCAGTTGTCATATTCCATGGTTTCTACCATGTGTTCTTAAAGACAATACCTACAGTGTAGTGATTTTGTGCTTGAAATACTGTACTATGCTTTCTAAGTGTTGTAGGTCAAGTTCTGGGCCATCAAGGCAGAGAACCACTTTAACATTTGAAAAAATAAATTGGAAATTATAAACAGGGCAGAATCAGAGGAAGGTATCACAACTTTGGGATGCAACTTCAGCCTGTGTGTGTCCACTATTAGTAACAAAGAAAATTTTTGAGAAAATAGAAAGTGCAGTTCTTGACTCATCTCAAGTGTTTTCAAGGATTGTTACCAAAGTGTGTTACCTGATTATGACAAAAATAGAAAACTTATTGAGTGTGTATATTAAGCGTGAAGCAATGAAAAAAATCCAAAGGAGTCACCAGAAGCCAGCTTGGCTGCCAGAGACTGGGTTCTGAGCTACTGTTCATGTGACTTGCACCACCTGAGACAGAGCTTGAACCTGGCCCTGGTGCTCCTCATCCTTTCAACTCGCTATGTGCCTCATGCACAAACTCGTTCCAGCCTGGGATCTGTCTCCATCTCCTCCTGCATGTACCAAACACTGTCTGACCAGCAGACACCATGCACTACACCAGCATCTGATGTAAGACGTCAATGTCATCATGGTCCTGACAAACATCCCGAAAGCAATGTGTGACAGGATCTATGGCAATGCCCCTCAGCAACTCTGTTACTGCCCGACCATACTCCTCTCTTTTTTCAATATCACGAAAATCTCTCTGTCTGACCTGTGTCAGTGCAGGCAGCCCATCAATTTTTAACCCTACTAAAAGAGGAAAATGATCTGACAAGACACTCGTACAGAATGGTGCACTCCTCCATCACATTGTACAGGCATGGTGATGACACCACATGATCCAGCCACATGCGTGAGAGGCACCGCTGATTAACATGAGTCAAGCTCGTCGGTGGCAGCATCCTCACGTCAGCTAACACCATGTCATGGTCATCACACGCGCTATATGTCCGTGAAGAAGGTAGTGACCGGGACAGCATTATAGTCACCCAGGATGCACACATTCTGCTCCTGAGCATCATCTATGATTGAAGGAAGTCTTCCTAAATACATCAATTGGTAAACTCTGAAACTCTTCCCTTGTCTGTTTTTCCACTTAAACTCTTTAAAAGAGGAGGTGTCAAGACACCTCTAATGTTAAACAAACTCCAACCCTTGCTTTTATTCCTCCTGCTGTCTTCTTTGCAGGGTCTGGCGATAAGAGGGATATTTTTTTTGCCGTATTTTTGTTTACCCTTGGCCAGTACCCTTTTAATGTTAAAAAAAATAATAAATAATAATTCTCCACATTATTCATCAATAACATGTAGAACGTGGTATCTTTGTATGCAATGCTCAACACACTGAAATCCTGAGTACTGCACACTTTGATGTATTTAGAAAGATTCTTGTGCCACAAAAAGGTTAATCCATCATATGGGTGGCCACGCCTAAAGCCCAAGGACTCCTCTACGGCCGATGTGAAGAAGGCTGCAAAGTCTTTATGAAAGCTGTCCAGTCTGTGTACCTCATCAGCGTACAGCTATGTGTCCTGAAGGACCTGCCCCAAGATATCCCTGACATAGGGTTCACTGCTTCTTACACCCTGACAGTCAGTTATGGTGGCAAGCCTAATCTTACCTTTCATCAGTGTTAGGATGTTGAGTGGTGACAGCTATAGCAGCAGCTGTTGAGGAAGCATGATAGATTATGAACTGTAAGGCAGATAGAGGATTATTTGCTAAAGTGTCAGAGCCTTCACAGCTTGGCAGCCTTCACAACTTAGATGTGCATAGTGAGTAAGCTAGTTCTGACCATGAAGCTGGTGGACGTTACTCTATGTAGCTGCAGGGTATGGTTTGATAGCTTAAATGCAAAGAAAACCCAGCTTTTTTTAAGCATATCCCATAATACTCTCACATAAATAAGGATACAAAGACTGCATCAAGCTGTAAAGCAACAAAGGATAGGTTGACTCTGTTCATTGTCAAGTCATTGAAAATGGGTATGTTTATCATTTTGGTGTTGGAACTGTATACTACTGCCGGGAGCAAAATTATACCTTTTAAATGCTTTTATAGCATGATAATGTACCTGACCATTCTCAATTTTGGGATAGCATTCACCCTAAAATAACAGTGCACTATTTGCTGCCTAACACAACACCGCTGATTCAACCACACTACCAAGGTGTGATATCAAAGTTAAAGGCATATTTTTTGTAGTGAATCATCTCAACAGACAATTTAAAAAATCACAGGAACAGACCAATAGTGGAAGTCCACTACTATATGTCCCTGCTTCCTCACGCCATCTATTGTTAGGATGGCTTTTGAGGCATAATGGGGCAGTTAGAAGTGTGTTTTGGGTGGTTTGAGTGTTTGTGGTGCTGCTGCAGTGGGTGATGTGTGTGTGTGTGTGTGTGTGTGTGTGTGTGTGTGTGTGTGTGGTGAGGGCAGCAAGGGAGCTGGAGGGTAGAAGTGTCTCAAAATTCAATTTTGCTCCATTGCTTCCCATTCCCATCATCTATCATCCTTTTTTTATTTTACCTTTTACAAATGTCCATTTTCCTTGGAACTACAATGACGATGACCTTTTATTACCTTAAACTGATGAAATCCATCAATGTTTCCATCTGGTATTAATTATGGTATGAATTTTTTTAAAGTGATAAATATTCATTTCCTCAATACATGGATCAACAATAAAATATATTCTTTGGCTGCCGCTAGGGGTAAGCACCCTACCTCCTTTCTTGAGCAACAAGTGCTTCCTGCCTTCTCTTGCATCTTGAGTCTCAACAAATATAGCAATATGCTATAAGTGGATGTTTTGTAAGAAACCACAGTGCAGTGTGTAAAGATTTTGAAAACAATATCTTACTTCTTGCATTTAAGATACACATAATTTCAGGTTGCTGCAGTATAAATGTCCTTAAGTAGGGAGGAGCAGGAGCTCCGCTGTGTGTTGAGTTGGTTTGCAAACTGGGAAGATCAGCAGAGAGAGCAATTCCTAAATGCCTTGGTAGAGAAAGCTGTTCCACCGGACATTGACCAGCTATTCCAAGTATGATAACTAAATTCTTGTTTCTTACTAACAAGTAATATCTGTCAGTTTTATACTGCTAAAAATGCTTGTTTAGGTGAATCTATAACAGCATGATGTAGCTTGATTTTCAGTGTGCGGGATAATGTTTTGAAAAGTACATATGTGCAACCTGCTTATATTTTGCTACATTATGATAGTGTATTAAGTTGATTTAAATGTATGAAATAAAATTCTGAGTTTTGATGATTGTCAAAAAAAAATTTCCATGTGAACTTTTTGTGCTACCTTCAAAATTACTTTTTTTTTTATTAACATTGCTGGATATATTTTGTAGTTTTTTAAGTGGAAGTTTTGTACAAAAGAGATAGCCAACCGAAATAAATCTTAAGAATAATGATGTGCAATGCTGTATTACTTAGCTACATAATAGCCAAAATTTACAACCACAAAATCACTGTAAAACAGCAGGTTTTGATTACAAGTTTTTATCAATGAGGTCATATAAGGCTGACATGATGTGCCTCAAATGAACATTTTCAGATTTCCAGTATTCAAAAGCCTACATTCTTAGTGTTTTTAAGGTATGATTACCTTACCAGTTCATTATCATGCCAACAAAATGGCATGAATCACCAGGGACATCATTTCTGACTGATTTCACACATGTTTTGTAACAGCAGCACGTGCCCACTGCAAGGAAGTCAGACTCGATGCCAACTGCAATATTTTTGTTTTATTCCATGATAAATGTGAAGAATGCTCTGTCCTTCCAAAATACAATTACATCTTCATATAGTCAAGGGGCATAATTTGTCTCAACTATAATATGGGACCAGAAATGAAAATTAAATGTAAAGGCAATTTAATCCGATTAAAACAGTCATCTCTCAACTTCTTTGGAACATAACGGTGAAAAGCATTACTAAACAAAATCTTTGTAACTTTAATAACCTAACCTTATAATAAACATAGTATATTTGAACCAAAAGTAAAACCCTTAGCACAGTGGCGGGACAGTCAAGGTCAATGACAGTGCAGTGTATCTTCTTATTTACTTGTTCCTTAACAACAATTCTGCTCCTCCTCCAAATCAAAACACTGTCCCATTTTATAGATGCAAGCACAAATACAGGTTTTTCTATATCCCAAAAGTTGAACTCTTAGGTACTCACACAGCTTCAGATCGACAAAATGCGTTGCACATTTTTTGGAACCCCCAACAGTCTAACAGCTTGTGATCAGTTTCAGCAGTGTGCATTGACATCTTTTGTCTTAACCTGTACTTACCTTTGTCTGTGTTTATCTATAATTGTTTACCAATACCATGCCACCTTTAGCAGACACTGGCGTCATTGCTTGGTATTGGCTGTGAATTTGGTGAAATCATTGAGAATAATCATTATGGATATTTCCAGTACTTTATTTATTTTCTTGTTTTCAATTAGATTTTTGTTACTTTTTGTTATTCTCTTTTCTCCATGTTACTTTTGTTTGTTTATTAGGATGCAGCTTCTTTATATGTAGTAATTAGTCATAAAAGTAAGGTATTTAAATAGAATAAGGGAAAGGGAGCTAAAACATTGAAAATACAGGGCTCAAATTTATTTTCTCCAAAAGATCTAATTAACTGATCTTTGTATCATTGTCAAAGTTGATATCTTACAGATGAGACCTTCATCAATATCATTGACACAATTTAGAAAAAGAAAGGGCCAAATAATGAGCCCTGTGGCACACTGCTTATAACATATTGCCTGTTAGGTGATTTACCATTGATGTCAACATATTGTTTTCTCTGGGAAAGCCAGTCTTCGAGCCACTTGAAATTTTCCTAACTATGCCATATGACTAATTTTTTTTTATAATCGTTTATAGGGACCTTTGTCGAGCGCTTTTTAAAAGTCAAGATTAATTATATCTACCGCTTTTGTCTCATCATAATTGTTGAATACATCGTTATAAATCAAGCAGATTCATTAAAAAAGAGCGTTTGTTTTGAAAGCCATTTCAAGTCCTTTTCCAAATGAGTAGGTATTCTGCATATGGATTTGCATAACTGATGTGCATCACCTTACACTGTAGTAGGTTAAATTGTGTTTGTCATGTCTCAGACCATTTGTCAAGTCTGTATAGATCCATACTGATTTGCTCAACCCCTTTAGAACAGCTGACATTTACTCTGAGTTTGATGTCATCTTCAAACTTGATTACAATCATTAAACCAACAGAATGGATAATGAGAGTAATAATAGTCTTTATGGAAAGTTATAATATACATATCCAGCAAATGTAAAAGAACAAGTGAAATATTAGTCAGATGTAGCACTTGCAGGGGATTTGGTCACCTAGACATAATTGGGCAGAAAAAGATGATAGGAGAGATATATACAAGTAAGACAGATCATGCGCTTGTGAGAGGACAGAGGATGAGAATAAAATTACTAAAATGTATACTATGGCAATATACTTATGAAAGTTACAATGAACATGTCATAATAGTGATTAAATTTCAGCTGTGCATTTTCTACACATAGAGGATTATTAGTAAAGCGTTAGAATATTACATATCTCCATATCTCCTTAATTATATATCACCATAGTTATATTCAATTTGTCCTTTGCAGGGCCTTGATCAGCTAAATTTGAACAACAGTTGCCACTCAATGATCCAGTGCCAGCTCCGTCTGTTCTCTCAGTGGTTTGACACCTGGACCTGCCACCTTCGCAACATACTCCTCTACAATCTGCACTGCTACGACCCAAGATTTGTTGAAAAATTTCATGCTATTGTCAACCAGAAGTGTTCTGCAGAAGACCAATGCTCTTCTGAGGAGAAAAAAATGTGAAAAGGACCTGTATCTGAAAATATTTGTCACAATTAACCCTCTGTTCAATTAATATTTCTTCTGTATTTTTGGTGACATTGGAATCCATTAGCAAAAATGCCTCAGCAACATACAACTGGAGATCAAGTGAAGTTTATGAGCCAATGGTTTATGTCTTGGTCAGATATGCAGAGGGAAGATTTCTTACCTGTATTAATGCAAGCTTATCAGCCTAAAGATCATCTGAATGGCCTTGTTGGAAGTTATGAGTGCCTGACCTCACAAGGCAGAAGACCATCTCTCTTTGACTGTCAGGTAAGGTAGTTTGTGTTTTCACCTTTCTTGCAACCTAAATCATCTTCCTCCTCTATATCATCGTCATCATCATCATCATATCATCATCATGTAAGGTGCATCATGTTTTTCAAGTCTGGTTTGTTGGTTTACATTACTTTATTTTTCTCATCCTTTCTCTCCACATGGCAAAAATGTCCATATTATTTCAATGGTACTTACAGTCCCAACATTTCCTGTCAACACACACCCTGTTTGAGCATCTCTCACAGTAGCATTGCACATCCACATTTTATTTTTAATTCTAATGTCGTGATAGGCATTTTTCTTAACAGACCAAATTTTTATTAATATGAAGCAGTGCACTTCTAACACAATATATTTTATTTATATGTAGTTTACGGAAAGTTCCTTTGTTGATAGTATAGGAATTATGTAAATCCTTAAACCTTACCTAAACTAACTCACTAATTGTTCTCACTGATTGTTCTGTTTTGTGCAGGGGCATTACCCGAAACACTGCACATCAGGTCAGTCATGCAATGTGGAATGGGAGAGGGTTGTACAACAGGGCCCTAAGGTTTACCCTTGCCACTTTATATTTAACTCATGCCCTCTCCTTCCCTGCATCAGATATGATCCAAGGGTTACACAAGATGTGCAAAATCTCCTACAAGGGTCGTCAAGGCTGAGCCATATCATGTATTATGTATGCATTCACTTCTGTCATGCACTATCATCTTTTCTTGCTCTACAAACATTTATCTTTCATTCAAAACTCTTTTCACAACATGCATCCACCTTGTATGTGGCTTTCCTCTCAGCCTCACACCTTTCACATCGGATCCTACTATCCTCTTCACCAACCAATCTTCCTCCATTCTCTCCATATGTTCAAACTTCCTCAGCACACTCTGCTCTGCTCAACCAACAACTCTCTCATAACACCAATTTGATTATATCAGATAGTAACTTTATACATGATATATTTAACAAATTCTACTGCAGCATGCAGTATTCAATGTTACAGAATTGTCCATTAAATAGTATGTCAGTTTCAATGATTTACATAATTATGTAGCTATGTAATAATGTATTAATGTGAATGGATCAGCTAAGGTTGATGGGGTAATATCACAAACGATATTTGATAATTCCATAATTCCTGTATCAAGCAACTTTCAACGCTATAGTGTAAGAACCAGTGCTTTTCTGACACATTCTTTACTATATCATGAAATGGTTGATTGGACTCATCAGATAATTTTAGTTCATTCAAGTATACATTAATTATACCTTTAGTCTGCTCAGAATCATGTTTTTAAGGATTGCTGATGTCTACATTCACAGATGAAGCTGTTCCATGACTGGTTTGGTGCCTGGACAGAGATTGAACAGCAAACTCTGTTGGAGCAATTGCGGGAGATGGACCCAGAGTTTATGCATCAATATGAAAAGAAGCTGAGTGGTGAGGCCTCTCAGGAAGAGGTCAATCCGCCTGAGTGTGGGGGAGATGAAGGCCATAATCCCCCCAGCTCTCTCAGCTCACCACCTAGTACCTTGCCACGCTCCCACAGCCCACATGACTCAGGGTTGGATGAGCCATCAACTGACAATGAGCATACAGAGCCTCAAAGTCTGGAGTCAAGCCGTGATAAAGAGGACACAACCTTAGTTGGTCAGTCACCAGTGGATGATCCCTCCACACCACCACCTGCAGGGAAAATTTCAATAAATGTCACTGGTAGTAAAACTGATGTTCATAGTGAGGACGTGTTCAATATGGATGACTTGGCAAATGGCCTTGCTAGATCTCAGAATATAACTGCAATAACTGTGGGAGGTCCTGAAGAGACAACCTCACCAACAATTTGTGAGGTTGTAGCTGAGCACTGATTTTCCATGCTTGATACAAGTTATTCATTGACTGCTTTTTTTTTTTTATATATATACTAATGAAGCACATCACACTATGGAAATCTTGTTGCTTATTTGTTTTTATTTTAATAATTTAATATGAGTTATTCAATTGAAGGCTAGGAATCATGCCCTCCTGTATGTCTATGTGTGTGTCTGTGGATTGGGTGGTTCCTCTAAGACCAGAAATTGTCTACACTACGTCCTGAGGGATAAAGGAAAAATTGTGTTCATATTTGACGTGTAAGTATTTCTTTGAAATTTTTTTTTAAATTTTAGAAATTAGAGATATTTGTTTGCATTCAAGTACTCCATCACCCATTCCATCACTATAATAACATATAATTATTACAACTGCAAAGAACCAGCTGAAGAAAACATAAATGTAAGATTTCATCAGCTGAACAATAGGCTTATAATTTGTTTATATCTTAATTTTTTAAGAGTTGAACTGAACAACATAATTTTGCAAAAGCACAGGTCCTTATAAGCATGCATCTTCATCTGCACTGGATCTTGTTTTTCAATATGATGATGTTTAATATATTCTGGTACAAAAGTTTACTATACTATGTTTCATGGTGGTCATACATAAAGTTGTATTATGGCGTTAGAAGTAGAGATGGCATTGTGTTTATCAATTTTATATTGGATTACTTTTAGTGTTCCCACCTACATGTTTCAAGCACACTTGAGGTCCGGGTGGCTCTGTTATACAGTGCTCAGCTCATGGCCTAAAGATTTTTGAGTTCGATCCTGGCTTACAGCTGCTTCATGGTAAGTGGGGTAGCGCTCTTTCATTAACCCTAGCAGAATTATGTATATGGTCGTAGTTACCTAGTTTGGGGGTATTATTTAATCACCTTCATTCACACTTACTCATGCAGAATTTTCTTCTGTTTAGTACTGTATCTCAGTTTATTTATATTAAGCCTTAGGAAACATGACAGTTTCAAGGAGGCTTAGTGATTGTAATAGTTGAGTAAGATTTCTACCAGAGGCCCAAGAATTAGAAATAGGGGGAAGGAGGGAATATAAATTGAAAAGGAAGCATGATGTAAGTGTTTTAATGTGATTTTCTTTTTAGATTTAAGCATGAAATAGGATAATGTAGATAAAGGCCACAGTTCTGGGAATCCCAGTCGCATTACAGCATCCAAATATTCTAATTATCTCAATTTGGTGATGCTAATTGCAAGACATCACTCACTCCTTAGTGGTGATGATGATCTGCATTTATCTCCTATTTTCCATGTATTATGAAAGGCTACTTAGGAGGATAAGTTGAATAGTGTTACTTGAAATAGTAATGTATTGTTTCAAGGTTTGTATTGAAGGAAAGGGTTTGTTAAGTGTAATGTGTCAGAAAGTTTTACTATTAATTGTATCTTGAAACTTGTTCAATGTCTAAGTAAAAAAATATATAACATGGTACTGTAAATATCTGGTAGCAGAGGACCAATGGTGATTAGGATTAATAAATTTTTCATGCAATTGAGAGGTATCTTTGAAAAATGCATAAATACATGTATGATAATTGACTCGCTTGGCTGCAAACCATTTGTTCACAGCCTCAAGCTTTCTTGTGTTTTTTCTGACTTCTTGTGCTAACATGGAAAATTTTCCTGCAACAAGCTTTGACGGCTTTGCCATACCCGATACAATGTTGAAGATCGGGGAAGCACCAATATTTAAATTGTGTACCTTTTTGATGATCTTCTCCATGCTCAACCCTCTGTGTCACATGTATTTTTTTTTTTTTTTACTTACTGAGAGGGTTACATGCTTCAACTTCACATGATTATTGCTGTCACAAGTCTGAAAATCCCAATAATAAGAAATTTTTAAAATGAGGTTAAATCCAAAATATCCCAGTAACCTAATATTTTGAGGCAGGTAGTCGAAAATTCAGACAATGTGTCACAAGTCCCCACAAGCAACACAGGACTGAAGCTCTCCCACAAGTCTGCCATTTTCAGTGTACAGACCCACCTGTTCCGACTCATCTAAATGTTTACATGATTTTCAGACTCATTTTGTCACAATAATTGACTAATTCCTCACCTTCCACAAATCGAATATGTACATTGTACATGTATTTATGCACTTTTCAAATGTACCCACCAAATAATCCAAAAAATTAATTAATCCAAAGCACCATTAGTTCCATGCCCTTTGAATTGCAGGATGGTCTCTGTACATTAACTTAATATAAATTAATCATCAGATGTATCATGGCTTGAGTATTATATTGAAAGGGAACTTATCATAGTGTTAATGTGCGGTTGTAATTTAAGTAATATAAGCAACTAGCACAATATTATGCATTCCAGTTTGTATATGTTCATTCCAAAATACAGACCTGCTTACTCCAGTCTGTACACCATTTTCATCAAGAAATCAGAGTGTAAATTACATGGAACATGATCATGATATAGTTAAAAAATAAAAACATGATTTGTCCAACTTTACATACATCAACCCATCATACTTATCACCTGCAAAATATATGGGGTTGTGTCCTTGGATGGGTATCATCAGAATTTTCACATACAAGTCCATTCTGCTCAGATCTCATTCAACTTCCATCAAGGAGCTGTGGTCTAACATGAAGTTCTGGCTTAAAGAAAGAGACCTCAATTCCTCGACTTGGAAGCCATGAAAGAGATTTGATTGCATGGTGTTGACTTGAATTACTGCAGATAACTTGCTGATTCCATGCATTGGCACATTAAAGCTTTTTTCAAAGTACGTGGTGGCCACACAAATTACTATAATAAGGGCGTCAACATTTTATTGTTGTTTTAACCTATTCTGCATACTGTATTGCAGGTACAGTATGTAGGGTGTTATACATATTAATAGGGCATGTCATAACTGAGTATGATTTGCTTCATACTAACTCATACAAGGCTGCCCTGATATACAGTACTACATGTTGGGTGATTAAGATTTGAAATATCACATTAGGAAATAGTTCACCTACGAGCGGTATAGACTGATGTGAACACTAATAGTTTTTAAGGGTGTCGTTTGACTTGGAAACGGAAACATTAATGTTTGGAGATGTTCATTTGTTGACATAACTGAGATTAAAGGACTATGGATATGGATAAAATGCTATGTGTATCTTGTAGCACCCATATGATATATGATAACTGTAATTATGAATACCAATATGTACATGTATTTTTCATAAGACTGCTTTGAATAGGAAATCTATCTACAGTACGCTCACCTTATACGCATCTGTATGGGCAACACACAAGCTCATACATAGTGAAAATGCATATAGTGAATATGTTCTTATGGGGGAAATTACATATGAGTGGCACCTTTCTGATTTTGACAATTATTTTATTTTAGAGACATTAAGAGGATGTACATCTCAAAAATAGTTAGAATAACAACAAACGAGCGAAAGACTCATAGTAAGCATGTTCTGTCTGGACTGAGCGTCTCTTCCTCCCTATCCCTCCCTCCTGCATTGCATAATCGAAAGAAGACAAAGATCTGCATATTGACATCACAATACATCACGCGTCCCAGCCTCCCTCTCTGTGTTAGAATAAAAAGGAATACTGGATCCAGCCCACTTTTTTGCCTCTGCCTCGCATTTTATGTAATCAAGTTGTGCATGAAGGGTTTGTGGTTATGGAAATTAGTCGCGTGCATTAAGTGCGACTCGCACATAGTGGAGGTGTATGTAAGGCAACCGTACTGTATTTATATTTATCCAGCTAGCATCCCCATAAAGAAGGGTAGATAAGACAAGGCATTTAAGGTTTGGGGAAACATTACTCTCCCCGCTCCCTCCGTGCCTTGTCTTTTTTTATGAGAGAATAAAGAGGTGGGGCTTCCCAGACTACTCCGTCCCTTATGGTCACCTTGTATAACCCGCAGGGAATACGGTGGTAGTAGTATTCTTGCAGCCCTAACTAGAGGGCTAAAAGGAGATAGGCTAAGGAAATTTTAATTGCTGTAATTAGATATAAACAACTGGTTTTTCTATGGAGGTGGTGGTAATCATCATAGCAACTTAATTATGTGGAGATACTGGTAACCATTATGGCAGCTTTCATTTCAGACACAAATTTTTATTCCCTTCAAGAGCCTTCTCATTTTGTCAAAGGTTCAAAACTTGCATTTATATTAGTTTTATAAAAGTTTTTTATATGATTAACAGATGTTTATTATATTTCCTAAGTGTAAAAACATGCAATATGGATCTCTCTCTCTCTCTCTCTCTCTCTCTCTCTCTCTCTCTCTCTCTCTCTCTCTCTCTCTCTCTCTCTCTCTCTCTCTCTCTCTCTCTCTCTCTCTCTCTCTCTCTCTCTCTCTCTCTCTCTCTCTCTCTCTCTCTCTGACACACACACATACACAGAAGAGGTAAAAATGGCCAAGAATATACAACAACTAAGGGAAAATTTGGGCAATTATAGATGGGACCACACAAGTGTAGCTCAAACCCTATATGCGTACTACAATTAGATAAATATATACACACACACACACTTACATGTGGATATATTTATAGATATTGAATAGCTGTGCTTATAATGTATTTGTTACATTGCATTATGTATTATTATTATTATTATTATAAGTAATAGAAATGTATATGTATGTATATACATTGATGTGTTTATGTGTCCCTTGTTTCGGCTACTTGCTTAAGGAGGATGTCAGCCTGGGGCATAAATATATAGATTATTGTTTCCATTATTATTATTATTATTATTATTATTACTTTTATTATTATATGAACAATTTTTTGCATTATTTACAAACTGGAATATGAGAGAATATATATTTGTCCATATTCCAGTACCTTTTGACATGCTTTGTAGTCTTATGAAGTATTCATAAAACTAATCCTATTTGTATGAAAAAATTATGTTTTCTATTTATATATTATGAAGTAATTGTTGGTACTATTTTTCTATGACTATAAAATTATTCAGAATTATTACTTTTTTTCTTCATTCATTAATAATAAATGTACATTACATGTATTGTGTCCAGCTATAAATACATATATAAATAAATAAATATATATATATATATATATATATATATATATATATATATATATATATATATATATATATATATATATATATATATATATATATACTCATCCCTCGGTTTAACGGACTAAAAGGGGGGAGCATCAGTTCGATAATGCTGATTGTCCGTTAGTACCGATAATCGGAATCTACGGTATGAATACCCAGGTTACGGCTAATATTAACAATTACGTTACGAAAGACAGAGTAATAAATACAGAACTGTACTTTTAATCAAGCACATTATCCAATCTAACAGCGTAAAAATACATGTATACTGTAAATATACACTATAATATAGTAAATCAACGATTTTAATTGAAAATCAGACTTACCATCGATGGTGAAGAGGTAGTTTTGATATGCCGTGATCGTATAGTGGCGCCTCAGAAATGTATTCTTCATTCTGAGTCACTGAGGGTGGTGCATCAGCTGATCGCCGTGATGCACCACCGTCACCGTCACCGTCACCAAACAAACCACCAACCTCTACCTCACATTCTTTGCGTACTACTGATACATGTGTACCACCAGTATAGCCTACAATCAGTAATACATCATTGGAGCTGCAAAGCTCCAGTGACTTAGAATAAAGAATAAATTTCTGAGGTGCCACTATATGATCACGGCATATCAAAACTACCGTATATACCGGACTATAAGGCGACTGGTTATATAAGACGACCCCCAGTTTTCGAAGAAAAAAATTTGGTTTTGAGCTATTATCGCTATATTAGACGACCCCCTTTCTCATGGTAAGGTTCACTGTTCACCCGTCCTTAATTTATTACTCCAACAATTACTTCCAACAGTAGTTGCTCAAGATGAAAGTAGTTAAAGGAATTAAAAAACTACATATTGTACGTATAATACTTTTACTAAACAATAGTCTGAATTTCTCAAAACGTAAATAAACATTATCATAAACATCAGCACCGCCATGTTCTAATACCTTGTTTCAACAATTGTCTCAAACATTTGAAACATAGATATTTAATTAAAAACCTTCAAAATCATCTTCATCTGATACAGTAAGCATGTCAAATATATCTTTAGATACATGTTGAAGGGCATCATCATACGGGTCAAATTCTGCATCATCTGGGTTGTCGTCTGCAGCTTCATCACCAGTGTCGCCCGCCATCCCGGTGTTGTGGCCCGCACGTGACGTTATTCAACTTATCAGTAAACATTCGACACCCATAGAGGGTGATAGAGGGTGGGCTCGCACGCCTGTGCATGTGTTTGTAGGTGTATATATATATATATATATATATATATATATATATATATATATATATATATATATATATATATATATATATATGTATATTATACATACACGTGTGTGCATGCGGAATGAATTCCAAGGTACAGTGGCGCTGAATATTCATCGCGGAGTTATAGGTTTGTGTTTTATTCTCGGTTTATAAGACGACCCTTAGATTTAGAAGCGTTAAACTTGGCAAAAAATCTCGTCTTATAGTCCGGTATATACGGTACCTCTTCACCATCCATGGTAAGTCTGATTTTCAATTAAAATTGTTGATTTACTATATTATAGTTATATTTACAGTGTACAGGTAATTTACATTGTTAGATTGGATGGTGTGCTTGATTAAAAGTACAGTACTGTTTTTATTACTCTGTCTTTCGTAACGTAATTGTCAATATTAGCCGTAACCTGGGTATTCATACCGTAGATTCCGATTATCGGTACTAACGGACAATCGGCATTATCGGACCAATGCTTCCTCCTTTTAGTCCGTTGAACCGAGGAATGAGTGTATATATATATATATATATATATATATATATATATATATATATATATATATATATATATTAGTGTGCACACCATATCTTCTCGAAGCTTTTCTCTGGAAAGTAGCTAATTTATATACTTATAATAATGGTACATTTAATAAGGAAATCATTGAATCCTTCAAAATTTTCATATTTGAAGTATTTCACGAAATATGTTCATGTATCTTGGTGTATTCACTGTCACAGTCT
>JAXIVD010000042.1:42500-55000 GCA_036785275.1 Cancer borealis | reverse complement strand
GAAAATAAGTACTTCAATATTATAATACCTTCCATAAAAATATCAGTGTCTATTAATTGCACATATATTCTGTGGCCTCCTAAATCCCAAACACTTTTCTGTGGCCCCCTAAATCCCCTAAAAATGTTCTGTTCAATTAGCCTTTTTTCCTGAAAATCCGTTCAATTATTATTAATTTGATGATGTGGGATGTCAGTGTTACTAAACGGTAGCTTCTGGCCAATCATTTGTTAGGCATTTCACCCTAGTTTTCTTTCTGGATTACCACATTATGGCCTATATTTGATTATATTAACGAGCACCGCCTGAAATCTTCACAGATGTGTTAAGTACACTATGTACAGTATGTAGTACTTCACATTTATATCGATATCGTCCGAGCATTAGTTATGGCTTGGTAGGACGAGTCAGGTCAAGTGTCTGATGACCCGATAAGTCTCTGCTGTCTGTCACCTGATGGTATTCCTCACACACACACGTCACGTCTGTCTGTCTGTCTCTTTCTCTCTTTCTCTCTTATTATTAAAGTTTTCATTTATAACCAGAGAGAGAGAGAGAGAGAGAGAGAGAGAGAGAGTGACAACCATAACAACATAATGAGGCATCAGTTCCATTTCCGCTGCTGTCTTTGGGCATATACTGTTGTGAGCTTTGCAGTGTTTATAAAAATTGATCATTCTCGGAATTATCTGGAAAATCGGTCTATTTTCAACTAATATAGAGATCAAGAACAGTAAAGAAGGTTCTAAACTGTGTGTGTGTGTGTGTGTGTGTGTGTGTGTGTGATAGACTCCTTCCTCCTTCTTACCTCCCTCCAGAGAGAGAGAGAGAGATCAAAATTTTAATACGATAAGTATATATATAGTTATATGTTTTCATTAGGTATTGACACACACACACACACACACACACACACACACACACACACACACACACACACACACACACACACACAAACACACACACACAAACTCACACACACACACACACACACACACACACACACACACAAAGGCGGGGCATCGTCCGCCTTAAATTTTTGAGAACTCAAAAGTCTGGGATTTTGTAGCCAAAAGTTATGTAAGTGTGAACGAGTCTTAAGGGGGATTGTTTATACGCACATTCATTTATGTATGCACACACACACACACACACACACAGTCATATTACTAATTTACAGGTCTAGGCCTAGGACATTTTTCTTGGAAGGGAGAGGGGTTATGCCTGATATATGTAAGCTATACAAATTTAGTAACAGACTCCAGTGATTTATAATTATCAAGTTCTCTGTCCAGCACATTGAATGCATGAACTTTTTCTCAGTGCATGATTCACTAAATACAGTTTTTTTTTCTTTGCAAAATAGAGGAAAACAACCCGACAACATGCACGTCGAAGTACAAAAAAATTATTGAAACATATACAGACAATGCTTATTGACCAGGACGCTGCTGCAGCAGCTGCACAAGAAAACTTTGCTATCATCCCTACTGATGATACTGGTTTACAAGAGTCATTTGAAACTGGAAATGAATCATGTTCTGGCCTTTATGCATCTGCAGGAGAAGAAAGTGCATTTGATAATGATTTACAATGGGCAGATAGTGAAGCTTGGAATTCAGTTGATGTTTGTGAAACACGGTCAAATGTTTATTTTTCTGATGAGGAAAGCAGCTGTGGAAATGAGACTGATCATGATACTTTGAAGCAAGATATTGTAGACTGGGCAGTGTCGGGAAATGTACCCCATAACACAGTCACCAAATTGTTAAAAATATTGAGAAAGCACGGCCTGGCTCTTCCCGCACAAGCTACTACACTCCTTCGGACACCTCGCAGTGTGAACATACAGAGCAAATCAGGTGGTGAATACATATATCTTGTTAATGGGATTACAAATGCTCTAGAATCCATGAAATCATGTGTGAGTGAAAATCTCAGTGTAGTTGAGCTTGCTGTTAATATTGATGGCCTACCACTATTCAAGTCAAAAAGTACATCTCTCTGGCCCATCCAGTGTGCCATCAGTAATATTCAATCACTGAAACCATTCATAGTTGCTCTGTATTATGCCAAGCACAAACCACAAGACTTGGATTTTTTGCAGGATTTTGTAGATGAACTAAAATGTCTTCTCGAAAGAGGTGTGATTATTAAGGATCACTTAACCAAACCAGTGGTGCTCAGTCATTTTGTATGTGATGCCCCAGCAAAGGCCTTGGTGAAAGGAACTGTGCAGTTCAATGGGAGGTACGGGTGTGATCACTGTGATGTTCGTGGAGACTATGATGGAAGGATGATGTTTTTGTACGTTGGAAATCAGAGAACAGACACAAGCTTTCGAAAAAGACAGAATCCCAAGCATCACAAATGCTACAGCCCATTGGAGAAATTGGACATTGATATGATCCAAAATTTTCCCATAGATCCTATGCACGCCATTGATCTTGGGATAACAAGAAAACTTATATTAATGTGGACAGAAGGACCTCTTAAAACAAGATTGTCAGCGGGACAGATAAATATTATTAGTACATACCTGCGTTCCATGAGAACATTTCTGCCACCAACATTCAACAGGAAACCCAGAGGGTTGGAGGAAGTTAAGATGTGGAAGGCAACAGAATTTAGAACTTTCCTCATGTATACAGGACCTATTGTGTTAAAGTACATCTTAAACAGTGATATGTATCAGCATTTCATGTTCTTTAGTGTTGCGGTGTGTATACTTTATAATACAAAGCTTGTTGCTGAGCATAAAGTAAATGCACACAAACTTTTGCTGCAATTCATTGAAACTGCAAGGAAAATATATGGAGATAAGTTCATTACGTATAATGTACATTGCTTGTGCCACATTGCTGATATTGCAGAAAGGTACAAATGCTTAGAAAACTGCACAGCTTACGTTTTTGAAAATAATATGTCCAAAATCAAAAGGTGTGTTAGAGGAACAAGCAACCCTATAGTTCAAGTAGCTCACAGACTGGCTGAAATGGAGCAAACTGTACCTCTTACAAGCAGTCTGGAAAACCCCCAAATCCTTCCAAAAAGAGGCTTCTGTTACAAAATGAAAACTGGAAAGTTTTGTAACGTGCATGAAGTAAAACAGTCAAGTCAGCAAGTACTGTGTGAGGTGTACAAAGGAACAAAAAAGTTTTACTCCTCACCTTGTGACTCGAGGATACTAGGAATACATAAAATTAAGAAAACAAACTCAGATATGAAGCATTGTGGCTTTTCTGACCTTGACAGCTATGCCATATTCATTCCTCTTTCTTTGTTTGACAAGGACCAGACAAACACAGCAGTTATTGTGCAACTAATGCATTCCTCGTGAGTAAGTATCATTGATATTTGCAGTCTAGTCCGGCTACTTTCTAACTTTAAAGTCCGCATGATCTGTTAGTCTGCATGATGTTTTAGTACTACATTGGTGAGTTTTCAAATCATGCGTGGTACATACATACATGCAATATATGTAGCTATGTATGTATTGATGGTAGTCTCAACAAATAACACTAAAAAGTAATTGTTACTAACAACAGCTACATAATCTAATACCACTATTGTGTATAATATGAAATAGTACTATACTTGCTGATTGTACTACGTACGCACCTCAGATCCTCGAGGATCTGAGGTGCGACCCCGAGGCCTCCTTCACCACCTCGGTCTCCAGTGCTGCTTCAAGGTCGTCCACCCCGTCTCCCCTACATTCTGTCTGCACCATCAAATTCCTAGGTTTCCCATGTCATCCTAGCGTAGATTCCAGCTTGTGACTCCCATCACTCAGCCCAATTAGTGACTCCCATCACCCAGCCCAACTAGTGACTCCCATCACCCAGCCTAACTAGTGACTCCCATCACCCAGCCCAAGTAGTGACTCCCATCACCCAACCCAAGTAGTGACTCCCATCACCCAGCCCAAGTAGTGACTTCCATCACCCAGCCCAAGTAGTGACTCCCATCACCCAGCCCAAGTAGTGACTCCCATCACCCAACCCAAGTAGTGACTCCCATCACCCAGCCCAAGTAGTGACTCCCATCACCCAACCCAAGTAGTGACTCCCATCACACAGCCCAAGTAGTGACTCCCATCACCCAGCTCAAGTAGTGACTCCCATCATCCAGCGCAACTAATGACTCCCATCACCCAGCCCAATTAGTGACTCCCATCACCCAGCCCAACTAGTGACTCCCATCACTCAGCCGAACTAGTGACTCCCATCACCCAGCCTAACTAGTGACTCCCATCACCCAGCCCAAGTAGTGACTCCCATCACCCAGCGCAACTAATGACTCCCATCACCCAGCCCAAGTAGTGACTCCCATCACCCAGCGCAACTAGTGACTCCCATCACCCAGCCCAAGTAGTGACTCCCATCACCCAGCCCAACTAGTGACTCCCATCACCCAGCCCAAGTAGTGACTCCCATCACCCAGCGCAACTAATGGCTCCCATCACCCAATCCAGCTTGTGACACCCATCACCCAACCCAACTTGTGACTAACAACAGCCAAACCACATCACTGCTGCTTCCCCCAGCACCAGTGATCACCCATCACGACCAGACAACACATCACTGCTGTTGCTGTTTCCCCCAGCATCAGTGATCACCCATCAAACCAGACAACACATCACTGCTGCTTCCCCCAGCATCAGTGATCACCCATCACGACCAGACAACACATCACTGCTGCTTCCCCCAGCACCAGTGATCACCCATCACGACCACACAACACATCACTGCTGCTTCCCCCAGCATCAGTGATCACCCATCACGACCACACCACATCTCTGCTGCTTCCCCCAGCATCAGTGATCACCCATCCCGACCAGACAACACATCACTGCTGCTTCCCCCAGCACCAGTGATCACCCATCACGACCAGCCAACACATCACTGCTGCTTCCCCCAGCACCAGTGATCACCCATCACGACCAGACAACACATCACTGTTGTTTCCCCCAGCACCAGTGATCACCCATCAAACCAGACAACACATCACTGCTGCTTCTCCCAGCACCGGTGATCGCCCATCACGACCACACAACACATCACTGCTGCTTCCCCCAGCATCAGTGATCACCCATCACGACCACACAACACATCACTGCTGCTTCCCCCAGCACCAGTGATCACCCATCACGACCAGCCAACACATCACTGCTGCTTCCCCCAGCACCAGTGATCACCCATCACGACCAGACAATACATCACTGCTGCTTCCCCCAGCATCAGTGATCACCCATCACGACCAGACAACACATCACTGCTGCTTCCCCCAGCACCAGTGATCACCCATCACGACCAGCCAACACATCACTGCTGCTTTCCCCAGCACCAGTGATCACCCATCACGACCAGACAACACATCACTGTTGCTTCCCCCAGCATCAGTGATCACCCATCACGACCACACAACACATCACTGCTGCTTCCCCCAGCACCAGTGATTACCCATCACAACCAGACAACACATCACTGCTGCTTCCCCCAGCACCAGTGATCACCCACCACGACCAGACAACACATCACTGCTGCTTCCCCCAGCATCAGTGATCACCCATCACGACCACACAACACATCACTGCTGCTTCCCCCAGCACCAGTGATCACCCATCACGACCACACAACACATCACTGCTGCTTCCCCCAGCACCAGTGATCACCCATCACAACCAGACAACACATCACTGCTTCTTCCCCCAGCATCAGTGATCACCCATCACAACCACACAACAAATCACTGCTGCTTCCCCCAGCACCAGTGATCACCCATCACGACCACACAACACATCACTGCTGCTTCCCCCAGCACCAGTGATCACCCATCACAACCAGACAACACATCACTGCTGCTTCCCCCAGCATCAGTGATCACCCATCACAACCACACAACAAATCACTGCTGCTTCCCCCAGCATCAGTGATCACCCATCACGACCACACAACACATCACTGCTGCTTCCCCCAGCAGCAGTGATCACCCATCACGACCACACAACACATCACTGCTGCTTCCCCCAGCACCAGTGATCACCCATCACGACCACACAACACATCACTGCTGCTTCCCCCAGCACCAGTGATCACCCATCACGACCAGACAACACATCACTACTGCTTCCCCCAGCACCAGTGATCACCCATCACGACCAGACAACACATCACTGCTGCTTCCCCCAGCACCAGTGATCACCCATCACGACCACACAACACATCACTGCTGCTTCCCCCAGCACCAGTGATCACCCATCACGACCACACAACACATCATTGCTGCTTCCCCCAGCACCAGTGATCACCCATCACGACCAAACAACACATCACTGCTGCTTCCCCCAGCTTCACTGATCACCCATCGCGACCAGACAACACATCACTGCTGCTTCCCCCAGCATCAGTGATCACCCATCACGACCAAACAACACATCACTGCTGCTTCCCCCAGCATCAGTGATCACCCATCACGACCAGACAAGACATCACTGCTGCTTCCCCCAGCACCAGTGATCACCCAACACGACCAGACAACAAATCACTGCTGCTTCCCCCAACACCAGTGATCACCCATCACGACCACACAACACATCACTGCTGCTTCCCCCAGCATCAGTGATCACCCATCACGACCAGACAACACATCACTGCTACTTCCCCCAGCATCAGTGATCACCCATCACGACCAGACAACACATCACTGCTGCTTCCCCCAGCACCAGTGATCACCCATCACGACCAGACAACACATCACTGCTGCTTCCCCCAGCACCAGTGATCACCCATCACGACCAGACAACACATCACTGCTGCTTCCCCCAGCATCAGTGATCACCCATCACGACCAGACAAGACATCACTGCTGCTTCCCCCAGCACCAGTGATCACCCATCACGACCACACAACACATTACTGCTGCTTCCCCCAGCATCAGTGATCACCCATCATGACCACACAACACATCACTGCTGCTTCCCCCAGCACCAGTGATCACCCATCACGACCACACAACACATTACTGCTGCTTTCCCCAACATCAGTGATCACCCATCATGACCACACAACAAATCACTGCTGCTTCCCTCAGCACCAGTGATCACCCATCACGACCACACAACACATCACTGCTTCTTCCCCCAGCACCAGTGATCACCCATCACGACCAGACAACACATCACTGCTGCTTCCCCCAGCATCAGTGATCACCCATCACGACCACACAACACATCACTGCTGCTTCCCTCAGCATCAGTGATCACCCATCACGACCAGACAACACATAACTGCTGCTTCCCCCAGCACCAGTGATCACCCATCACGACCACACAACAAATCACTGCTGCTTTCCCCAGCACCAGTGATCACCCATCACGACCACACAACAAATCACTGCTGCTTCCCCCAGCACCAGTGATCACCCATCACGACCAGACAACACATCACTGCTGCTTCCCCCAGCATCAGTGATCACCCATCACGACCACACAACACATCACTGCTGCTTTCCCCAGCATCAGTGATCACCCATCACGACCAGACAACACATCACTGCTGCTTCCCCCAGCACCAGTGATCACCCACCACGACCACACAACAAATCACTGCTGCTTTCCCCAGCACCAGTGATCACCCATCACGACCACACAACAAATCACTGCTGCTTCCCCCAACACCAGTGATCACCCATCACGACCACACAACACATCACTGCTGCTTCCCCCAGCACCAGTGATCACCCATCACGACCACACAACAAATCACTGCTGCTTTCCCCAGCACCAGTGATCACCCATCACGACCAGACAACACATTACTGCTGCTTCCCCCAGCACCAGTGATCACCCATCACGACCACACAACAAATCACTGCTGCTTTCCCCAGCACCAGTGATCACCCATCACGACCACACAACAAATCACTGCTGCTTCCCCCAGCACCAGTGATCACCCATCACGACCAGACAACACATCACTGCTGCTTCCCCCAGCATCAGTGATCACCCATCACGACCACACAACACATCACTGCTGCTTCCCCCAGCACCAGTGATCACCCAACACGACCACACAACACATCACTGCTGCTTCCCCCAGCACCAGTGATCACCCAACACGACCACACAACACATCACTGCTGCTTTCCCCAGCACCAGTGATCACCCATCACGACCAGACAACACATCACTGCTGCTTCCCCCAACACCAGTGATCACCCATCACGACCAGACAACACATCACTGCTGCTTTCCCCAGCACCAGTGATCACCCATCACGACCACACAACACATCACTGCTGCTTTCCCCAGCACCAGTGATCACCCATCACGACCAGACAACACATCACTGCTGCTTTCCCCAGCACCAGTGATCACCCAACACGACCAGACAACACATCACTGCTGCTTTCCCCAGCACCAGTGATCACCCATCACGACCACACAACAAATCACTGCTGCTTTCCCCAGCACCAGTGATCACCCAACACGACCACACAACACATCACTGCTACTTCCCCCAGCACCAGTGATCACCCAACACGACCAGACAACACATCACTGCTGCTTTCCCCAGCACCAGTGATCACCCATCACGACCACACAACACATCACTGCTGCTTCCCCCAGCACCAGTGATCACCCATCACGACCAGACAACACATCACTGCTGCTTCCCCCAGCACCAGTGATCACCCAACACGACCACACAACACATCACTGCTGCTTCCCCCAGCACCAGTGATCACCCATCACGACCACACAACAAATCACTGCTGCTTCCCCCAGCACCAGTGATCACCCAACACGACCAGACAACACATCACTGCTGCTTCCCCCAGCACCAGTGATCACCCATCACGACCACACAACAAATCACTGCTGCTTCCCCCAGCACCAGTGATCACCCAACACGACCAGACAACACATCACTGCTGCTTTCCCCAGCACCAGTGATCACCCATCACGACCACACAACACATCACTGCTGCTTCCCCCAGCACCAGTGATCACCCATCACGACCACACAACACATTACTGCTGCTTCCCCCAGCATCAGTGATCACCCATCACGACCACACAACACATCACTGCTGCTTCCCCCAGCACCAGTGATCACCCATCACGACCACACAACACATCACTGCTGCTTCCCCCAGCACCAGTGATCACCCATCACGACCAGACAACAAATCACTGCTGCTTCCCCCAACACCAGTGATCACCCATCGCGACCACACAACACATCACTGCTGCTTCCCCCAGCATCAGTGATCACCCATCACGACCAAACAACACATCACTGCTGCTTCCCCCAGCACCAGTGGTCACCCATCACGACCAGACAACACATCACTGCTGCTTCCCCCAGCACCAGTTATCACCCATCACGACCACACAACACATCACTGCTGCTTCCCCCAGCACCAGTGATCACCCATCACGACCACACAACACATCACTGCTGCTTCCCCCAGCATCAGTGATCACCCATCACGACCAGACAACACATCACTGCTGCTTCCCCCAACATCAGTGATCACCCTTCACGACCACACAACACATAACTGCTGCTTCCCCCAGCATCAGTGATCACCCATCACGACCAGACAACACATCACTGCTGCTTCCCCCAGCACCAGTGATCACCCATCACGACCACACAACACATCACTGCTTCTTCCCCCAGCACCAGTGATCACCCATCACGACCACACAACAAATCACTGCTGCTTTCCCCAGCACCAGTGATCACCCATCACGACCACACAACAAATCACTGCTGCTTCCCCCAGCACCAGTGATCACCCAACACGACCAGACAACACATCACTGCTGCTTCCCCCAGCACCAGTGATCACCCATCACGACCACACAACACATAACTGCTGCTTTCCCCAGCACCAGTGATCACCCATCACGACCACACAACACATTACTGCTGCTTCCCCCAGCATCAGTGATCACCCATCATGACCACACAACACATCACTGCTGCTTTCCCCAGCACCAGTGATCACCCATCACGACCACACAACACATCACTGCTGCTTTCCCCAGCACCAGTGATCACCCATCACGACCACACAACAAATCACTGCTGCTTCCCCCAGCATCAGTGATCACCCAACACGACCACACAACACATCACTGCTACTTCCCCCAGCACCAGTGATCACCCAACACGACCACACAACACATCACTGCTGCTTCCCCCAGCACCAGTGATCACCCAACACGACCAGACAACACATCACTGCTGCTTTCCCCAGCACCAGTGATCACCCAACACGACCACACAACACATCACTGCTGCTTTCCCCAGCACCAGTGATCACCCATCACGACCACACAACACATCACTGCTGCTTTCCCCAGCACCAGTGATCACCCATCACGACCACACAACAAATCACTGCTGCTTCCCCCAGCATCAGTGATCACCCATCACGACCAGACAACACATCACTGCTGCTTCCCCCAGCACCAGTGATCACCCATCACGACCACACAACAAATCACTGCTGCTTTCCCCAGCACCAGTGATCACCCAACACGACCACACAACACATCACTGCTACTTCCCCCAGCACCAGTGATCACCCAACACGACCAGACAACACATCACTGCTGCTTTCCCCAGCACCAGTGATCACCCATCACGACCACACAACAAATCACTGCTGCTTCCCCCAGCACCAGTGATCACCCAACACGACCAGACAACACATCACTGCTGCTTCCCCCAGCACCAGTGATCACCCATCACGACCACACAACAAATCACTGCTGCTTCCCCCAGCACCAGTGATCACCCAACACGACCAGACAACACATCACTGCTGCTTTCCCCAGCACCAGTGATCACCCATCACGACCACACAACACATCACTGCTGCTTCCCCCAGCACCAGTGATCACCCATCACGACCACACAACACATTACTGCTGCTTCCCCCAGCATCAGTGATCACCCATCATGACCAGACAACACATCACTGCTGCTTCCCCCAGCATCAGTGATCACCCATCACGACCACACAACAAATCACTGCTGCTTTCCCCAGCACCAGTGATCACCCATCACGACCACACAACACATCACTGCTGCTTCCCCCAGCACCAGTGATCACCCATCACGACCAGACAACAAATCACTGCTGCTTCCCCCAACACCAGTGATCACCCATCGCGACCACACAACACATCACTGCTGCTTCCCCCAGCATCAGTGATCACCCATCACGACCAAACAACACATCACTGCTGCTTCCCCCAGCACCAGTGGTCACCCATCACGACCAGACAACACATCACTGCTGCTTCCCCCAGCACCAGTTATCACCCATCACGACCACACAACACATCACTGCTGCTTCCCCCAGCACCAGTGATCACCCATCACGACCACACAACACATCACTGCTGCTTCCCCCAGCATCAGTGATCACCCATCACGACCAGACAACACATCACTGCTGCTTCCCCCAACATCAGTGATCACCCTTCACGACCACACAACACATAACTGCTGCTTCCCCCAGCATCAGTGATCACCCATCACGACCAGACAACACATCACTGCTGCTTCCCCCAGCACCAGTGATCACCCATCACGACCAGACTACACATCACTGCTGCTTCCCCCAGCATCAGTGATCACCCATCACAACCAGCCAACACATCACTGCTGCTTCCCCCAGCACCAGTGATCACCCATCACGACCAAACAACACATCACTGCTGCTTCCCCCAGCATCAGTGATCACCCATCACGACCACACAACACATCACTGCTGCTTCCCCCAGCATCAGTGATCACCCATCACGACCAGACAACACATCACTGCTGCTTCCCCCAGCACCAGTGATCACCCATCACGACCACACAACAAATCACTGCTGCTTCCCCCAGCATCAGTGATCACCCATCACGACCACACAACACATCACTGCTGCTCCCCCAGCATCAGTGATCACCCATCACGACCAGCCAACACATCACTGCTGCTTCCCCCAGCACCAGTGATCACCCATTACGACCAGACAACACATCACTGCTGCTTCCCCCAGCATCAGTGATCACCCATCACGACCAGACAACACATCACTGCTGCTTCCCCCAGCACCAGTGATCACCCATCACGATCAGACAACACATCACTGCTGCTTCCCCCAGCATCAGTGATCACCCATCACGACCAGACAACACATCACTGCTGCTTCCCCCAGCATCAGTGATCACCCATCACGACCACACAACACATCACTGGTGCTTCCCCCAACATCAGTGATCACCCATCACGACCACACAACACATCACTGGTGCTTCCCCCAACATCAGTGATCACCCATCACGACCACACAACAAATCACTGCTGCTTCCCCCAGCATCAGTGATCACCCATCACGACCACACAACACATCACTGCTGCTCCCCCAGCATCAGTGATCACCCATCGCGACCAGACAACACATCACTGCTGCTTCCCCCAGC
>JAXIVD010000042.1:27500-37500 GCA_036785275.1 Cancer borealis | reverse complement strand
ACACATGATCATCCTGTTCTGAATCCAAATTGTCTCTCTGCTATTATTCCTTCTCTTTCTAAATATTTAGTCCATTGTTTCTTGATGACCTTATCGTGTGTGTGTGTGTGTGTTGTGAATCTGTGATGGAGGAAGTATAGTGGTAGGCTATAGTTGTATAGTATAGTTGGTTCATTATAATGATTACAATGCCTGATTACACAAGATCCATAATGTATAGATATAAGTACTTATACATATGTTGATGTGTTTCAAGACTGATGTTGAAATATAATCCAGGGCATTAGTTTCATACTAGAAATGTTGCTTATAAATGTGGACATCGCTTCAAAGTCCATGAGCTATCTAGGAAAGAAAAATTAGTTGCACACTGCTATGATCGGATAGTATTATACGTAAGTGATTTATAAAAATTAAAATTATGGATTATTTAATTTTAGTAACATAATCAGAATAAATAATTGCATATATATAATTATAGACCTGTAATTGAGTTTATTCTGAACAATAAAATGCTCATAGTGAAAATAAGTACCAAAACTATTAATATGACGAGCACGCCAACTGGGTGAGGGTGAGGGTCGCGTGACTATTAGTTTGTCAAGCACCATGTAGGGGCCTCAGAGGGCGCTGGTGGCTGAAGGCGGCGCGAAAAAGCTCAGTCAGCGTGGCTTTCATTTACTCGCTAGAATTTCCCTCTGACGCACCTCAGCAGTCCATGTTGGGGAACACCCTTCGCTGCAGCCATGTGACTCCCGCTGATCCTTCTCTTGCTGGTGAGAATACGCTCATAGTCTGGGAGGCCGTGCGGTGTTAGGCCTACATGGACCCACGTGTTCTGCATCAACCCCCCAAAATTTCCCCATTAATATTTTTATCCACCGTGTCACCTCTTGGCCTGAGTGCTGTATGGGTTGTTCAATGGCATGGTGGCTTTGGGCACAGCGAGGTGGAGAGGCAGGAAGCGGGATGGAGTGTGTGGTGGGCAGGTGGTAGCAAAGCAACAGCTGATGGTGGTGGTGGTGGTGGTGGATGAGAGGCCGGCGCCCGCCATACCCACTACCACCCTGCCCACCCTACCCACGCCGCTGCTCCTGCCCCACGCTCCTGCCTGCTACGCCCGCTCTAAGTCATGTAGGTTACTGCTGTTTTCGTGTCCTGTTATCCGAGTCATTATGGCCGGTGCCCTGCCCAGCCACCGGGGCAAATATAATGGAGGTGGTAAAGGAATGTGAATTCGTTTGCCCTTGCCTGGTGAGTCTGGAGGGCATGGGGGGATTGTCCAGTTGGTGTCCTCGTGTAGCTGTGGGGCTCTCAGCCAATTTAAAATGGTGTTTATATTACTGATACATACCGTGATGCATGTTTATTGGTAATACTTAGCAGTGTTAAGGAGGGAAAGTATGGCTGCTTGTACGGTATTGCTTTTCCATACTAGATGAGATAATTAAAATAATTTCAAACTGACCTTGATTTAGTTTACTTGTTTGCTAACTTGCCTTAAGGCCATAATGTTGAGGTACCATGAATTTTAAATAAAGTTGAACGTCATTGTTCAGACAAGAGGAACCAGTTGAATTCTAGCTGATTTTGTCGAGTTGACAACAAGGGTTGTGGTGAATGGCATCAGACGAATGTGCTGACATGAAGTCAGGTGTAAGCCTAAACTTCTCAGACCCATATATAGCATATCTATAATGTAATAGTTTGTCTGTAGCATGTTTTATGAGATAGAAGTATATATTGTTTTTGGTAAATTTTCAGTTACCCTCAACCAAACCTAACCATGTGTGTATATATATATATATATATATATATATATATATATATATATATATATATATATATATATATATATATATATATATATAATTATATAGTTAGAGTTCTAGTAAATCTGCCTAACTACTGCTCGGACGATATTGATTTAAATATGAAGTATATACTATACATAGTGTACCCAACACATCTGGGAAGGTTTCAGGCGGTGCTCACCTTTATAAACAAATATAGGCCATATATAACAATCCGAAAAATATCTAATATGAAAAACCTACCTTTGGGTATTAAAATATAAAAAAGCTTATATAACCTAACCTCACTTAAATAAATAAATAAAATAATGGTGAGCACCGCCTGAAACCTTCACAGATATGTTGAGTACATTATGTATAGTATGTAGGACTTCATATTTGTATGGATATCGTCTGAGCAATAGTTATGCAGATTTATCATATATATATATATATATATATATATATATATATATATATATATATATATATATATATATATATATATATATATATATATATATATGCAATGTCAGTGAAAGTCTAATCCATCAATAACACATGCACTTGACCATACATATTGTGGTCTGTTAGGTGGGAAACCCTTTTTAATGTTAATAAATCTATTCTTCAAGTAAAATTGAGATTTCATAAATGTGATTGATGTGTAGGCCTAAATTTGAAAGAAAGAAAAAATTCCTCAAAGATCTTGGTGTTACAATTGTGTAAAATTTTCTATCAATGCAAAGATGCCACGGGTTAAGATTATATAATGCTGGGCTTATAAACCAGTTTTTCTTACATGAACAATAGTAGAATATCACGTACGTATATTAGTTTAATAACACCTTGTATGAGGAAAATTAGTGTAGGTTTGTTTACCTCACCATGCAAAAAACATGGCAAAATTTGAAGATGTCCAGTATAGGGATATGAAGATGATCCATTCTTTCGTAGTTAACTTTTTGAAGAGAGACTAGTATAATTATATAAACATGTTCTCTCGAAGAGTCTTATCCAAGGAAAACTTAGCATTTTTAAATACTTTGAGGATTTACAAATGTTGATCCACATTAACTTTGACTTGTAATGAATGAGTAACTGTAAAACTAGGGTGTAGACAAATACAACTAGACTGCACAAATCCACTTTACCTGTGACATTAAAGAATGGCATGAACTTCCACCAATCTTTGTGTTGTGTAATGCAACCAATTGATCACTATCAACACATTTTTCATGAGCCTTCATGATCCAGCAGGTTAAGATTAATATTTGCTGTCTTATCTCTATTCCTGCTTTATGCAGCTCTTATCTTTAGTCATATGTATTCCACTAAGCTTCAACCCTGATATGAAACTGCTACTTTGGTAATCTTTCCTGCATTATGTAGCTTTATTTGATATGTCGTTCATTAAGTTTCAACCCTCTTGTAAATCAGATGAAAAAATGATAGATAAATATAAGTAAGATTTTTCCATCAGATGCTGGTGCTTCCCTTCTTGGTACACAGTGTAGTATGGTACATATGGAGGAAAAGGAAAGCTAATGGACCAATCAAATTAATTTGATGCATGTCACATGACTGTTTTCAGCCAATCATATTGGAGGCTCCCGCACACACATTTAGTGTACTAATATCTGATCATTGGTTTCAGGTAATGTTTCAGGTGACGGAGAGTAGGCTCCAGCTACACCAATGGCTGGGGCAGTGACTGAATTTGTGGTGGGATGGAATGTGGCCCAAACCTTGGGCGAAGGGGCTTTTGGAGAGTAAGTATTCAAAATTAATTAAGTAATTTTAAAAACAAAATTTATGAACATCATTTAGACAAAACCCTTGAGGAATAGTGTGTGTGTGTGTGTGTGGTTTTTTATTTATTTATTTATTTATTTATTTTTTATTATTATTATTATTATTATTATTATTATTATTATTTGGACACTAAAAAAGTTCCTATATTATTTGCTACATTTATTATATTTATGCATATGTTATAAGACTTACCTTGTTGAGTAAACTTGATAGAAGCATACTTTTTATTGTAATGTAATTTTTAGACGAAGACTTAGAAAAGGGTGATTAATTATGCAATACATGTTTTGAAACATGATAAATTTATTCAAAGCTGCACCAGCAATCGAATCCCAGACAGAACATTTAACAAATGGTTTCTTACCACTAAATCATTAATGATCATCATAACCCAAGTGGAGTTGGGTTGCCAAACTGTCCCATTACTATAATTATTGCATACAATGGGAACTGATAAAGGAGCCAATAATATTCTCTACCATACATCTAAAGATTTTGTTTGCTGCAATTAGTTGCATGATTGTTTAATTGCAGCAAACAAAATCTTTAGATGTATGGTAGAGAATATTATTGGCTCCTTTATCAGTTCCCATTGTATGCAATAATTATAGTAATGGGACAGTTTGGCAACCCAACTCCACTTGGGTTATGATGATCATTAATGATTTAGTGGTAAGAAACCATTTGTTAAATGTTCTGTCTGGGATTCGATTGCTGGTGCAGCTTTGAATAAATTTATCATGTTTCAAAACATGTATTGCATAATTATTCACATGACCCTGACTATGCATTACATATTTCTTTAAAGCATTGCATAACATTGAGGACTTTTCCCCCTGACTAAGATATGTACTGCATGAAATTTGTTGTCATAAACAATAATATAGGGTTGCTCCTGTTGTATTAAAGGTTACGAGCAAGAAACTTGTATTAAAGGTTACGAGTGAGGAAGTTGTTGCTAATAGCAAATTACATAGTGAGAAAGATTGTTTCTCATAGAATTCATGCAAGTTTTATCAGAAAGTGTCTAGGAATTACATATGCGTGAGAAAAAAATACTATTTAAGCTATAGTTATAACTTTTTCATCCAGTATTTGGCCAAATCTTGGATATTTTCAAGAATCTTAGTGCAATGAATAGTTTTGTTCCTACCTAAGTGAATGTAGAGCTTCCAGTGGAATTAGTGGAAAAGTTGTTGGAGACATGAATTTTTGCACTTCTGCTTCCACAGTGACCTTATGGTAACATGTGGCAATGATAAGTGCTAGAAAAATGCTGGCAGCTGTGTTGCTTGTATGGCATTTTATGCAAGATGAACACTGCCATCTACACATACAGTGTTAACACAGCATCAATGTTAATTAGCTCATGGTGGGTTCCAGTAATGCATATGGATTGAGTGAGAAATTGAGAAGTGTACAGGAGAGCTGATGTGAGAGTTGGGTGATCAGGCAGAACAGCGAGTGTTACGGTGGTTTAAGCATTTGAGAGAATGGATGATGAATGATTGGTGAAAGAGATATAATGATGTCTGATGGGAGAGGTGTGGGGTTGAGAGGATAGATCACGAATGGGATGGATGGTCATAATGAAGAGAGCATTAGTGTGGTATGGTGATTGAAATTACCTACTTACAACTAGTAAGAAGAATCAATGGCTGTCTTTGTGATAACTAGTTTTTCATCATGATAGAGAAGATAAGAAGCAGATTACAGCCATATATAAAGACAACTTTATTGTTTTAAGAATTACATGAATACAGTTTTTTTAAGGGGAACTGCAAGAATTTGGTGGTGTGTTACCTTACCTTTATCAAAGTTAAGGAAGCATTGTACCAAAATTAATAGAATTCCTTAATGAGTGCCTATTCACAAGGACCAGAGATGAAATAGTTGGAGGGATATTAGCTGGATATAGATTAGTTCTGTAATATAGTGGTTGCAAGAATGCAACCACTATATTCCCTGGGCTCATAAAAGGCAAATGAAAGGGATGGAGCGAGAGATCTGAGAAGCTCCTGTATTCTCTCCTACTAAAAGACAAAGCACAGAAAGGGAGGGGAAAAGTGAACAAAGTCTCCCTGAACCCTAAATGCCTTGTCTTGACGACCCCTTTTATTTATATTTATATATATATATATATATATATATATATATATATATATATGTATATATGTATATATGTATATATATATATATATATATATATATATATATATATATATATATATACACACATACACACATATATACCATGGCTGTTTTATCCCTCGGTGCGGCACAGACCATTGGTAAGCATCTGACGTACACATTTCACTCGCACATACAGGAGGATAGGATTTCCAGCCTTCCGCTCATGCCGGGATTGCAAGGTCACAGCATTTAAGACGAACCCATTTTGTCTATATCTGACCCGAAATTTGAACCGCCTGGTATATAGATAGATGTGGATTGATTCGTCTTGACTATATATCTGGCTTATATCCCCATTAAAAGGGAGTAGCCAGTGCAGGGCATTTATTGTTCAAGAAGCCTACCCTTCTGCACCCTGTCTTTTTACAGGAGAGAATACAGAGGAAAGGCTTCCCAGACCCTTTGCCCGTCCCCCCTTGGTTGCCTTTTAAAAGCTGCAAGAAATACGGTGGTGATATTCTTTTAGCCCCCACCATAGCTAATAGATATGTGGATTTTTTTACAAACTTGCTCCTCTTTAATGTTTTATAGCAACTGTAGTATGGTAATGCAGAGATCAATGATTAACATGTTTGTCCAAGATGAAGTGCTTGCTGCTTTATGGTTGGTAAACACTAGTGATCATTCCACTGCATTGTTTTAATGTCCAGGATGTAGGGAAGAGCTTGCATGGGGTAGTTGAGGAAGCATTGTATTAATTTTTGTGGGTGTTGGTATCTTAACAGTGTTGTTTGATCCTGACAGGGTGAAGCTGCTGATCAACCAGGAAACTGGCGAGGCAGTGGCTATGAAAGTTGTGGACCTGGCCAAACATCCAGATGCCGTTGATGCTGTCAGGAAAGAGATGTGCCTCCACCGTATGCTTAAGAACCCACATATCATCAAGTTTTATGGTGAGAATGAGTGTGTGAACAAATATCTTGAAATTTGTATATCCGCAACCATAAATCTGTTAAGTGATATTTTCACTGCTAAAATCAAACTAAAGTGCTGTAATGTAAATTAATTTATTATTTTGTAAACCTTTAATGTAAGCTGATTTGGTATTTATTATTGATTTTTACATACATAGTCTTCGGCCCCACGTATGTTATGTTGACATTTCACCTCTGTCCTCACTGTGACTCATCACTTTATTGATGAAATTCAGTGCAAACTCCAAAATGTTTTTGGTTGTATCACTAATGCTTCCAACCCATTCCATATGTGTATGTTCATACATGCACATGTATACATGTGATTGATATAAATTATAGAAATTTATCTACATTTGTATCCAATCTCCTCCAGGCAGCCGTCGAGAGAACACCACACAGTATATGTTCCTTGAGTATGCTGCTGGAGGTGAACTATTTGATCGCATAGAGCCTGACATTGGCATGCCACCTCACCAAGCCCAAAAGTACTTCAAAGAGCTTATTGATGGATTGGTTAGTATTATTTATCTGACATTTTCTGAATGTGCTTTGAGTCTTGTTAGCTTGTGCTGCACAGTAGGGTAGTTAGACATTGTTTGCTATGATTTTACAGCTGAAAGTACAGATTTAAAATTTAATGTAATTTATTTTGTGGGTTTTTAGAGCAAATGTTTTTCATGGTAGTTTGAGCTATTAATCGGGGTAATTTTGTATTATAAAATTTTCATGAGTTCATTTTTCTTGTCAATTTTTGATTCCCCATGTCTTGTTATGAACTATCTGCAAGAACAATGGTGGTTACAACAGTCAGCACGAACGTATTGTCATCTTTCATATCTTCTCACACTCCTTTTATTGAGATTGCCTCATTTTACAAGTAGTTCCTCTCAGAAATATTTGATTTGCAAATGGCTATTCTCTTCATATGATCAGACCATCGTATTGGTTTTGAGTCAACTTCAATACCTTTAGTACTCGTAAACCTCACTTCTGTCATTTTTTGTGGTCCTCTTTGTGGGTGACATGTAACTGCCTCCTTTCTTTTTCTTGCTAGTTCTATGGCAGACTGAGGAGTTAATGTAGGTATTTTTTCATGATAAAACTTATATAACTTATTGCAGTATGTTTTATCACATGATGTGATGTTTTTGTGTTGAGGTCATGTGATCAACTGTGGTGTGTATAGCTGTGAGACTGATGACATGGTTCACATGAGGAAATAGTAAGTTCAAGAGAAAACTTAGACAACTGGAAGCATCAACAGAATTATGATCCTTAGTGTTTATCTGCAAGAGAAAATAAGTTGGGGCACCTCATGAATGTAATACTTTAATCTGGAATGACACAACATAACTGGACTGTACTGAAATATTGACTTGTGCTCCATACTCTTAGCCTCCAAGATAGCACACAAGTGCTTAACTGACTATAGGCAAGTCAAGGACTCCGCACATCAATGGAGAATACTTCATTATTGATTTTTATGTGCAGTAAACTTCCTTGTATACTTTTTAAAGAAGTTTTATTCAACTAGTTGGGCATGTAGATTTTTTTCCTCTTATTTTGAGAGCCAATAATATCTAACAATTTTACTTCTTCATACTTCCCTCCTTTACTTCAACCAGATGGCCCCACAGCTGTCTCTTCTTTCTCTAAAACTGAATTCTTTGCTCTAACCTTTGCTACCAACTCTACTTTGGATGGTACTGGGCATATTCCTCCTACTCCTCCACCCTCTGACTACTTCATCCCTAAAATTAAAATTCTTTATTATGACGTTTTCCAGGCCCTCTCTGGCCTTGATTCTCGAAAGGCTTACGGTCCAGATGGAGTCCCTCCTGTTCTCAAAAACTGTGCTTTCGAACTCGCTCACTGCCTGGTCAAACTCTTTCATCTGTTTCTCTCTACTTCTACCTATCCTTCTTGCTGGAAGTTTGCTCATTCAACCTGTCCCTAAAAAAAAGGTGATCGCTCCAATCCTTTTAACTACCGCTCTACAGCTTTGATTTCCTGCCTTTCTAAAGCCTTTGAGTCTGTCCTTAACAAGAAGATAATGAGGCATCTATCAGCTCACAACCTTCTCTCTGATTGCCAGTATGGGTTCTGTAAAGGCCGATCTACTGGTGATCTTGCTTTCCTAACTGAATCTTGGTCATCCTCTTTTAGGAACTTTGGTGAAACCTTTGCTGTCGGCCTTGACATATCGAAAGCCTTTGATAGAGTCTGGCATAGATCTTTAATTTCTAAACTGCCCTCCTATGGATTCTATCCTTCTCTCTGTACCTTCATCTCCAGTTTCCTTTCCGACCGGTCTATTGCTGCTGTAGTGGACGATCATTGTTCTAAAACTATCAACAGTGGTGTTCCTCAGGGTTCTGTCCTATCACCCACTCTTTCTATTATTCATCAATGATCTAAATCTGACTCAATGCCCTATCCACTCCTATGCAGATGACACCACCTTGCATTTTTCAACGTCGTACAACAGATGCCCAACCCAACAAGAATTAAATTACTCAAGGTGAGATGCTATAGGACGCTTAACTTCTGATCTTTCACTAGTTTCTGATTGAGGCAGAGCAAACCTTGTTTTGTTCAATGCCTCAAAAACTCAATTTCTACAACTATCTACTCGACATAACCTTCCAGATAACTATCCCCTCTTCTTCAATGATACTCAACTTCCCCTCCCCTCCACATTAAACGCACTCGGTCTATCCTTTACTAAAAATCTAAACTGGCAATTTCATATCTACTCTTGCTAAATCAGCTTCCAAGAAGTTAGGTGTCCTATGGCATCTGCGTCCATTTTTCTCTCTCAGCTGCTTGCTCCGTACAGGGGCCTTATCCGCCCATGTATGGAGTATGGCATTCATGTCTGGGGGGGGCTCAATTCATACAGCTCTTTTAAACAGGGTGGAGTCTAAAGCTTTTTGCCTAATCAACTCTCCTCTAACTGACTGTCTTGACTCTTTAATTCACCGCCGCAGTGTTGCATCTTGATCTATCTTCTCTCGCTATTTTCATGCTGACTGCTCTTCTGAACTTACTAACTGCATGCCTCCCCCCCTCCCGTGGCCTCGCTGCACAAGACTTTCTACTTCTCATCCTTATTCTGTCCATCTATCTAATGCAAGAGTTAACCAGTATCTTCACTCTCATCCCTTACACTGGTAAACTCTGGAACTCTCTTCCTTTGTCTGTTTATGCACCTGTCTATGACTTAAACTCTTTCAAAAGAGGATTGTCAAGACACCTCTCATACTAAATTGGACTTCCCCC
>JAXIVD010000042.1:20000-22500 GCA_036785275.1 Cancer borealis | reverse complement strand
AAAGGACCTTGCAGTTTTGGCAGGAGTGGAAAGTTGGGAATCCTGGCCTCCTGTATGTGTTATGTGTTAGGGCTTGTGTGTGTGTTTGTTAATCAGGTGCTTCCCCAAGTGACCAGTAATGGCAACATTTTCCATTCTTATTATTATCTGAACTCTTTGTTTTGCAGGAAAATGTTATGCTTATTATTAGATTAGATATGTGAAAATTGCAGTGAAGCAAAGAGGGAGTATGATATATAATTTGATGCATTACAGGTATAATTTTGTTACTGAAATATTAAAGGCTTGGTTAAGCTGAAGACAGTTTCTGCCTCGTCTTTGGTGATCTAGCTGTGTGAGAGATGAAGGACGTCATAAAGCTAGATTACCAAAGTCAGGGCTGAAACTCAATACTCCACAGAAGTTGTCTCCATGAACCCTTTGGCCCAAGGTGAAGGTGTAAGCTAAGGTACTCTTTACCTTGTATGGTTTGAATAGTTACTGAAGATCTATTTACCTAAAGGAATTTTGTACTGTCATGATATTTCTTCCTCTGACCTGCTGTGGGTGGACCTTGGACATATTGTAGATAAAGGTGTCGTCAGGACTAACTGAAAGTAGTCCTAGACCAAGACTCCTTTGTTTAAAGATTTGGGTCGTGGTTGGTGTAATTATAGGCACGTGATTAATATTAGCTGGCTAACCAGGTATTACACAGCAGCAGTCAAAGGACACCTTGGTTAAATCTCATTAGTTATTGCACAAAGTGGTACTAGATTAAAATCACAAAATAATATATCAAGCATCCAGGAAAGAAGGATACTTGGGTACACTTCATTAATTAATAGTCTAACCTAATTTTTAGCTGATAACACTTCCTGATACTCGTATGTATTTAGAGTAGCGTGCCTGCTCATTGCATGGTTTGCATAATTTATGGATGTAGTGTAGATTTGATGTTGGGAGTAGTTTTGAGGAGTATATTCAGTAAATGTTCTCCTTACTTGGCACCCAAATATTAAACCCCAAATAAAAGCAGAGTATGTTGAAGAATCATACTTTGTTAAAATTGGGAATAGGTATGTGTGTGTTTGTGTGTGTGTGCGCGCACTCGTTCCAGGTTGTAACATAATGGAAATGAGCTATGCTTGTGCTATCTTGTCTCAGCAGTCATTACTATAAGATCTTTCAAACATCTCGTCTTCTCTAGTTTCTATTCTTGTTCCCTTTCTCTTCCGTCATCCCGTACTGATATATAATTTTTTTCTAACTTGTGCCGCTCTCCCTCTCCACGCTGGATCTGATCCAAGAGGCATCTACTATTGTGAACCTTGGATCTGGTTAAGTATGGGAAGGGAGAGGGGTATTGATTGAATAATAAGTGGCTGAGGTAAAGTCTGGGATTTGTGGATTTGAGCTTTGCCCTGAGACTCATTTGCATAAGTGACCTAATGTGCTTTATTGGGCCAGTTGCACTTCTCTTCTCTTTGAGAGGCTAAGTAAGAGGAGTGTATGTGTATTTATGCATGGGTGTGTGTGGATGCACTCCTAAGCTTTCTTTTCAACCAACATTGTACCATCCTCTGATCCTTGACGTTTTACTGATAAGTTCCAGCCACAGTTAGGATTATCTTGACTACATCAATGGGGACATTCGAGGGAACAAGGCATCAGAAACTATAGATAGAATAGTAATAAAGATATGTTCACTTTGATGCACATCTTTAATTGATGCTTATAAGAATGGGAGTAGTTGTAAGCAGGAACACATGATGTATTGTATATTATAAAATATGGAAAATTGTATCAAATACATATAAAATTGATACTATGCTGCAGTTGTTATGGTACCAGTAATGTTATTGAATGGCATCAGAAATATGCTGACAAAATTAATCTAAATGATCGTGTGGTATGTGTCAACTTCCTTTTTCAGTTTCAGAACATGTCAAAACAGAATTGCTCATTACAAATCTTTCTTTGTTGTATTCACAAACCTCCTTGTTAATTAAGATTCTCCCTTATAAAATTCTTTTAATAATTTTTAATGAGGATTTTTATTCATAATTTACCTTTTCCAGAACTGCCATGGGATGAACCTACATTTTCATGTACAGAGTATACTGCCTGGAAAGACAAAGACTGCAGGCTATTTACTACAACACCTTGGACCAAGATTGATAACTTGGCTCTTTCACTTTTAAGAAAGGTGAGTTTTTGAATGTAAATTACTAACACTGAAGTTTGTACTCATTGTAAACAAGATCGAATTTTTCATACTGATTGAACTTCTCTCCCACAGGTCTTAAATACTGATTGAACTTCTCTCCCACAGGTCTTAAATACTGTACCAAAGCACAGAGCCACAATAAACCAAGTGAAATCTCATCAGTGGTTCAAGAAGAACTTCCAAAAAAATACAGGTATTTTTTCTACGTTTATTGTATCTGAAAGTTGCAAAGGGTACTTAGTAACAGGATGATAAGTAATTTGTTGTGGCTCATATGTGTTAAAGATATAC
>JAXIVD010000042.1:0-15000 GCA_036785275.1 Cancer borealis | reverse complement strand
TTTCGACCTCTCTGCCCGTTCCTCAGACCCCTAATACCATACCACCTTCTACTCTCCCTTGTATCCCTGCCCCGTCCACAACTTCTCCGTCCTATACCCCACCTCCCACATCTTCTCTCTCCTGCTACCACCTCCTCACCCCCCCCAGGGTTCGGTCCTCATTACTCCTCATCCTCCTCTACCACTACCACAGCCTCTTCGCACCCCTGTAGTCTCCTCATTTCACCTGCCCCCTGCTCCTCCTCCTACCGTCCCTATTTCCAGCACCCCTTCTACTACCTCTCTTCCCTCCCCTGCGTCTACCGCTCTCCCGACTCTCTCTTCCACTCCTACCACCCCTCCAGCCTCCCTCCCCGTCACATCTACATCTTCCTATATTACCACCTTAGCCCCTTATGTTCCCTCTTCCTCTAAGAAGACTACGGCACAGCCCCGGACTGGCTCCTCGTGGCTTGTCTCACCCTTCTGCCCATGACCTCTTCTTCGCCCCTGCCCGCTGGGATCGTTTCTTCACTATCCCTCCCTCCGCTCCCTTCGCTGAGAATACCCTCCTATTTCAATGTTGTTTACAGGAACAAGGGGGCAAAGTCCATTTTCAAACCCGACCTGACCGTTCACGCTTGGTACGCGTGGAGTCTGAGGCTCAGTCTCAGGCCATGGCCAACTTATTGGCTCCATCCGGTACCCGCTTCTGTGCGACCCCTGACGACCGTCTCAACACATGCACTGGCACTGTTGCAATCTCCCCACAAGACTGCCCAATTGACGACAAGGTCTGGTCAGACTGTCACACTGACCTACTCAGCGAGTACGATGCTGTCACCGTTCGCTGTTATACCTTGTCACCTCGAGGTCGCCAGAAAAACTCCACCAATATTGCACGGATATCCTTTAAACGCCACGATCTCCCTACCCATGTCTACGTTGGGGGCGTCATGCTCCCCGTCTGGCCTTACGTTCCTCCACCTCGCCAGTGCCGAAACTGTTGGCGCTTTGGACATCCAGAAAAACACTGCCGCTCCGCTCTCCCCTGCCCTTTGTGTGGCCTTAACCATACCCGCGATCAATGCCATACTACTACCCACCGCTGCTACAATTGTGGCGGCCCCCATAATGTTCACTACCGCGGCTGCCCAACTTACAAGTTTGAGGCTGAAGTCGCTGGTATTCGCTTCCGTGACGGTCTCACATTACGTGAGGCTCGTCAGAAAGCCTGTCGCCTAGGCTTCACCCCTTCTCACCATGTTGCTGCCTCCGCCTCTTCCCCTCATTTTCCAGCCACGTCCTCTTCTTCCCGCCCCGATCCTCGGCCTTCCTCCCCTACCCCTTCTTCCACCCATCCCTCTCCTCTACCTCCTTCCTCTTCCTTCTCTCCCTCCCACCCTCCATCCTCCATCTCTTGCTCTAATTCTTTTGCTGTCCTTGACCCTGATACTCCTACCTCCACCACCGTCTGTACTCCTACCCCTCCCTCTCCACGCCCTCAGCGCTCCCACTCCACCAAACGACAACACCACTCTGAAACTTTTGTCTCCTCTCCCCCACCAACCCCCTCTCCAGCTCCCGCCTTGATCTCTTCACCCCCTCTCCATCTCGCTAAAAGGACTCGCCCTGCACCTTCCTCGCCCGCCCCTTCTGAGGATGATAACCTCAATGCCATCATCGAGTTCATAAAGAACACGGCTCCATTGTCCTCTCCTACCTCCTCATCTCCTCCCCCAGCCCCTCCTATCCAGGTCGTGGCCTCTGTTCACCCACCCCCCAAGCACCTCCCTCCTACCCCGACTCCCCCTCCTCCACCTTCTCCCTCTGCTGTCTCCCCTCCTCCAGCCCCCCTTCCCCCCTCTGCACCCGGTGCTCTGCCATCTCCCCCTTCCCTGCTTTACTCTCCCCTCCCCTCCTAGTCTTACCCAGCCTGTTCTTCGGTGCAGCCCCCTTCGTCTGCCCCTCCCCCACCTTCCTCTGCTACCCGATCTATCCTCTCTCTTCCCCTACCACCTGGCTACTCCCGCACCGATCTCTCTCAACCTTCCCCCTCTCCCACTACTTCGCCCGCTCCTGACCCTCTTCCTTCTTCCTTGCTTCCTATGGATATGGACCCCGGTCCTTTACCCCCTGCGAACGCTCCTCCCTCACCTTCCCCCATTCCGAGTCTTATTCCCTACTGATCATGTCTGTTCTTCAGTGGAATACATCCTTTCTCCGTGCCGCTAACGTCCTTCATCTAATATAACCCCTACCCGATCCTCCCCCCACCTAGCCATGCTACCCAACCCTACTACCCCAATAGTGCCATATGGCCTTTGTTGCCTGGCACATTTTCCCCCACACATTACAATTAAATTAAATTAATTCACTACAATTGCACCAGTTTCTATGCCCCATATCTTTCATACATATGTGTGTGGATAGAGAGAGGTAGAGGCTCATCTGCCATTTTGTTTCTAGAAGAGTGGATTAACCATTTTGGTTCTGATATGGATTGATTAAACGGTTCCTCCCTCTGTTGTGTTATAGGATGGTGGAAACCTAGAATCAGGTGTGGTAAGTTTCTCCCAGCCTGCCAAACCTGACCAGCTGCTGCTCTCCTCACAAATGACCCAAGGAACACAGGCCAGCCAGACACCACTACAGCGACTGGTAAAGCGTATGACAAGGATGTTAGTCAAAACTTCACTGGAAGACACTATTACACACCTTGAAGCTGTCTTCAACAAGTTGAATTATTCACATCGTTGTCACACTGCTAATGTTGTAAGTACAATTTTATTTCATCAATAGTTGAGTAGTTGACAACCTTTAAATTTGCATTCTGAGATTGAGAAGTCTACTTAGTAAAAGTTTATATACTGCTGATGCACTAACCCATTTAATCAATAGACTGATGTGCATCATTTGAAGGAGAGATTGTCATTGAGTGGATGTGTAACAAATGTCATGAGACTAGACGACAGCAACTATTATGCTAGTCAGTAAATCAAGACAAAAATGATAGTGAATGCAGAAAATCTAGTTTGTTGTGCATATCTGACTAGGTGTTGGCAAAATCCAGTGAAATTAATAAGAATTACAAGCTACAAAATTAGAGGAACCAGGGGGTTTATAAAATTTCAATGAAACTAATGCACGTGGGTAATTCACTTATCAAAACCATTATTAACAAGTTTTTACATTGTTAAAACTTCATGGTTTACTGTCTGATTTGACAGTTACTTTTAAAAAATTATTTAAATGTTCACCCAAACTATATTTTAATTTGCAGATAACTGTTACGACACTAGACCGACGTGGGGCACAGCTGGTGCTCAAGGCAAGCATCTTGGATATGGCACAGTACATTCTTCTGGATTTCAGACTGTCCAAGGGCTGTGGACTGGACTTCAAGCGTCAATTTCTGCGAATTAAAGAAGGTTTATCTCATATTATAGTGAAAGGTCCAGTCACCTGGAATATGGCAATGGCTACCAATATGCTTCCTGCTTGAATGTCTTTCATGTCACAATTGCAGTAACTTGATTGATGAGAACGTTTCCCTCTATTCCATTTCAGTGTTCATCAACATTCAGTATTATATATTATGTTTACATGTATTTTTTAGTTTGTCTTGAACTTTTTTTCTGGTTAGTTACTTAAAAGTTGTGAATAGAATTCCATGATGACTTAATTAATTGCAAGTCTTTCTTATTGTAAAGATGTTTTATTTTTGTTTGAAATTTGTTTCCCTTGGTATGAGTGAGCCAATTCCAAGGCTTTAAAAAGGTGTTTGAATGGAGTAAGTAGGATGCACAAGTAGTTTAAGTTATTTTCTTTCTGTAGCTATTACATTGTTGAGGCTACAAATATTAGCTATTTATTTTCTTTAATAGTAAGGTGATGTAATGTGCAGGTACCCATCACTACTGTGTGCTGCAGTTGTAAGAGTGTCCTTGTCAAATCTAGGCTACTCTCTACCCTTGCAGGCAGAATTCTAGTCTTTCAATGGTGGGTGCTTACACGGATTTTGAACAATTATCAAATCTCAAAACCTATTTGTAATATCTTTAATGAAATTTTTCTTTCCTTAGAATAAGAAGAAAAGTTAATAAACTTATTTGTATTTATATAAGCTGCATTTGTTTGCAATATGCAGTTTATAAGTAAGGAAGAATCTTGTAAGTATAATCATTATTAAGTTGACCAATATCATACCAGGATTTATAGGAAGAAATGTATAGAGGAATATAATATTTGTTTTACTTTGCGTTTTATTGTTTTGCATGCGCTACTCCAGGAGCCCTCTGCAAATGTATGGTGTTAGCAGAAACATTACCTGTTGCCTGTGGGAGTCAACCTGGAAATGTTACTGAATAAGTGATCAGGTTCTAAACCTGTTGTCATCCTTGGCAGTAGCTGTATCGGAAGAGAAAGAAATTACTGTTGGTAAATTCTGATGATAGAGTGGAAGATAAATTGGCTACTGTTTGTGGATGATGAGCTTTAGTAGCGAATTTGGATGGGGAAATTTTTTTTGGTGCCCCTCTGTTTCCAAGCCCATTGCCACTGGAGGGGGTTCAGGACCAGATATTGAGTGATTTAATGCAAATAAGGTAAGCGCCAGACATCAAAGATCATATGGGGCTATGTTAGCTAAAAAAGCAAACTGTTGAGCAAAGCGATAATGGCAAGACAAAGTATTGGGGATGGAAAGAACTGTTCGGTTAAACAGTTCAGGACGAGAATCTTGAGGCATTTCTATGTCAGCCAGGGAGGTCTGGTATGAATTTGAGATGTACCTGTTATGTAGTTTAGAATTTTTATTACTGGCCATGGTGAAAAGAGGAAGGTTATACCATGCCCATGGCAACCTTGGGCAGTTCATGACTGAATTCTTAGTTAGCCTTTCATCTACTCAGCAAGGCTCTTAACATTTTAGTAAAAGAAGGGAATAGTGGGACGTTCAGAAGAAAAAACTTGAAACAAGGTGAAACAGTTAGAAAAAAAAGCCAAGCGAAAATGGGTTGGACCAGAGACTGAAGTCCGAATGACAGCATCATGCCACAATCTCTGGTCCCAAAGTCCCTCCACAACGGCAATGGGTTTGGAAATGGAGGGAAAGCCTCAAAAGAAAACATGTTCTTGAGTGCAGTTTGCACAAATGAGTTGTTGAGGGGCGTTAAGTCTGAATCTGCAGCAGTTTGGCACTGACGGGGTGAGGAATGTAAGGTTTATAACCTTACAAAATGCCTCACCTATATATACACTGGAAGGTCTTCACTTTTGGATGTAATTTTTGCAATTAAAGTTAATGGTAAAGCTGAACATATGAGCAATATGTTCATCTGTAATAAGTTTAAAGAGGTCAGAACAGTTGGGCCAATTTACACCCACCGGGGTATGAGAACTGTACCAGTATGAGTGTTCAAATGAGTATTATGGGACGCTGGAAAAGGTTTTCCTTCAAGGGCTCTGAGGGTGAACATAGCTTGAGCTTAAGATTCTGAATCAACAAGGACTAGGCAAGATCTGTCAAATCTTGGAGGAAGGTTACCCTTCCCACTTATCTTTGGATGCATTTTTGAAATCGAAGTGTTTTCTTAGATAGGAGCAAGAGCAGGGATATGAGTATATTTATTCCATCGGCGAGGACCAAAGAGTGGATAAAGGAAGATGATTAGTGGTAGTGGACGGTCGTGGGTGAGGAAGAGATTCTCGGTTAGAGAAGAGAGTAAAGGGTGGGTGATTGTCTAAAGTATTGGGTATATGTATGGGTCTAAGGTGATTATAATAGTAGGTATGTACAAGCAGGTACAAGGGAGTTGGCAGGTGGGCGATTAAGGATGTTTTCAGAACTGAGGGAGGGGTTTCCTTATCAAAGGTAGGGAAATATAAAAAGAGTACAAAGGAAGAACAGACAGCAAATCCTACTGGACCTAACGAGGCTGTTCATGTAGATACACTACTATAATGTCTATTGATAGATAAAAAGGATAGCAAAATGGAAGGCTTCTCCCCACCCACCCCTCCCTCCAGGTGAAGCTGATCGGAAGAGGAAGTGATAGCATGTATGGACAAATTATCAATGAATTTGTATTGGAAAGTCAGAAAACAGGAGTAATCTACAGCTATTGCTACTACTGAAAGAAAACTTAAAAATTACGCAGGAATGAAATACTCAATTTGGTGAACTGACTCAAGTTTTTTCTTAAACGATTCTATTATATTTGTTAACTATTTGTGCTGGTAGAGAATCCCAAATATTCACGATTCTATCAAAGAAAAAATGCTTCGTTTCGTTCAATCTAAATCACTTGTGAGATCAGTAGTTACATAATCATGCTTATGTTGATATTGTCAAGACCATGGGAAAATTATAAATATACTTCAATTAGGTCCCCTCATAGCTCTTTTAGTAGTTCTCCTTAAGGCTTGTTTTGCAATCTAGGGATAATTTTAGTAATTTTTCTTTGTATTTTTTTCACTTTATCAATATCTTTTTAATAGTATGGTGGCCAGAACTGAATGCAATATTCTAGATGAGGGCATATAAGTCCATTATATAGTGTAAGGGTAACTTTTTTAGATTTATACTCATTACTCAAAAGTTCTTCCAATGAAGCAGACTAGTTTGTTAGCTTTCTTAACAACATCTGAACAATGTTTACTTGGTTTGAGATCGTTACTAATAATTACCCCTAAGTCTTTTTCATGGCTAACTTTGGAAAGTTTAGAGCCATTCATTGTCAATTTTGTGTATTAATTATTGTTATCGATATGCAAACTTTACATTCATTAACATTAAATTTCATTTGCCATTTTTCTAACGAACTGACTAAGATGTGATTTGATTGAAATTGTAGTTTACTCATGATTTTCGTATTGTCAGCAAATTTTGATATCGTACAGGTGAGGCTTTCATCGATATCATTGACATAAATTAGAAAAAGAATGGGGCCAAGTACTGAGCCTTGAGGCGCATAGCTTATAACGTCTCGCCAGTTCGATGATTTACTGTATATGACGTGTTATTTTCTCTCGGAAAGCCAGTCCTTAAGCCACTTAATTCAGAATTTTCCCAGCTATGCCATGTGACTAATTTTTTTAGTGATTGTTTATGGGGAACTTTGTCAAATGCTTTTTGAAAGCCAAGATAAATTATATCTACTAAAAAGCCGGGGGGATGAATTTTTTGAGGTGCATTCCCCAATTTAAGTTGATTATAAATTTTCATAACTGACCATGGTGAGCCAAATGTAAGTGGAGGATATAGCTGGTGCACTCCCCATAACCCCCATGGAGAGTGAGGCCAATAAAAGAGGAATAATCTAGTTCCGAAACCCTCCACAGTGGCAATGGGCTTGGAAATGGAGGGGTGGGAGTTGATAGGTAACATGATAGATAACAATAATATAGGATTTATCTGAATTTTTAACTTATTCAAAGTAGTCTTTTCTCAACGTGTAATAAGTTAGATAAAATTCTACTATATGTACAGTCTTAGGGTTGATTGATAGGTAGGAAAGGATTTAATGGGATTGATGAATAGAGTTTTTGGTATAAGTGAACAGGAGGAAATCTTTGTAGGCTGATTAATAGATGAAGTATAATTAGTGGGATCCATTAGTCCCACTAATAATTCATCATGTAGCTAATGAAGAGAATGACGGATATTAACTAATTATCTTGTCTACCTTCCTTGTTTGCATGCTGTTATGTCGAAGAAAAATTACTTTTCAACAACACTTCAGCCAAAAACTGGGCTTTTTGAACAAGAAATGGATGCAGCTGGTCTTTCTTAAGTAATGGCGTTAGACAAATCTATTGCTCATAATCTATAAACATGTGTATTACTGAATGTAATATAGGATATTTACCCAGATTTATTAAATGCCCTCAATCCAGTCACCGATTCTTGGTAGCTGACATTTCTAGAGCTTGACTAATGTCAAACTCTGTGATCCAAATAAAGTATGGATAAAACTTACATCTTAATACCAAACCAGGGTTCCAAGAGGATGCAAAAAAATAAAACAACTTAATACTTAAATGAAATTATTAATAACTTCAATAAATAATTAGGACAATTGGATATAGAATCTATTTATACAATATATACAATATAAATTTTCTAGAAAACCCATTTTAACTGGACAGTTTATTCCAGAATGTGACTTAGTCCATACTGGCAAATCACTCTGGACTGGGCCTTATTTTCAAGCAGTACTTTCTGAGGACCTCAAAAAAGACCTCTTTTTCACAATCTTCCAACACAACTTGTTTGACACTGATATCAAATATCTTTTAGCTATACTTGGTTGCTGTTTTGTTCTTCTAATACATAGCACATAATGGAATAATACCTGTTATATCACACATACATACCATACGTGTAGCAGAAATGAAGAATGCAAATTCACCAGCTACTAATGTAAACTTGTGTTATGGTGAGAAAACAAGTGTACTGGCGGCAGAGTTACTAAAGTTACTCATACATCCTTTTCTTTCTCTCTAAATTTATTCAAAGATATGTTTAGTTTTATTATTACAATTCCTGAATTTGTATCATTATAACAGCCTTTTGGTGGGGCCCACAAGAATTCTACTACTGTAATCACTGCAGTTTGTAAAAGGCAACAAAAATGATGGAGCGAAGTGTCTGGGAAGTCCCTCCTTTGTATAATACTCCTATAAAAAGATAAGGCTTAGAGGTGAAGGAAGGAGTAATGTCTCCATGAACCTTGGCGTGCCTTGTCATATCTATCCCACTTAAGGGGAATAACAGCCTGGTATATATAGAAATTTTTTCTTGAAACTATCTCTCTATCTATCTATATACCAAGCTGTTATCCCACTAAAGGGAAGTTGTCAAGACAAGACATGCTAGAGCTCAGGATGACATTATCTCCCCTCCCCCTCTGCACCTTGTCTTTTCATAGGAGAGAATAGAGTAGGAGTTTCCCAGACCTTCGCTCCATCCCTTTTGTTGCCTTTTATGAACTGCAGGGATTACAGTGGTAACATTTTTATGGCTCCCACTACATATATAAAGAATTAAAGCAATAAGTTATATATTTTTGTCACATTTCTTTCAAGGAAATTAAAAAAAAATATTTCAATGTTAAATAACACTAGTTTCTCAAAGCTTCTCTGAATTCACAATAATGAACAAAACTTAAGGCTTTCTGAGTGGAAGGGTTGATCACAAGAGATATCTAAGGGCAGGTACTACTTCAAAAACACCCCATTAGTTCACATAAACCAAATTTTACTGTACAGTCATTTATATATACATTTACAAGATAATTATATCTTTATTATATTATTTATTGTTACTTACTTTATTTTTATTTTTTTCTGAATCATTACTGTTAAATAAACTATGAATCACAAACATGAGGCAACAAAGTACTAAACAACTAATTAGAGACTGAGTTCTCTTGTTTTCAACATCAACTTCTCTCTCTCTCACCAACTCTTCATACCTCATTTTGGCATTCTCTCTGCGTGTCCGACTAGACTCGTAATGCTGCTTAGACCATTCATCAAAGTTGTATAATGGAGTCCTTCCTGAAGCAGTAGGCACTGCACCTTTTTTTCTTCTAGATTCATAAAATCTGGATGAATATTCCTCTGCCTCAGCTGGTGTTACTGCTGCAGACATTCCTAGTAGACCCTTGTCATACATTTTTCTTTGACTGAAGTTTCCTATGACCTCATATGCACTTTTTATTTCTCGAAACTTCATTGCAGGATCTTCCTCACCTTTGTATTGATCAGGGTGATACTTCTTGGACAGCTTATAATATGCATCCTTGATCTGAAATACAGTATTATCAAAAAGAGCACGCAAACATTTGGTCCTAAAAATTATTCAACTGTAACTTTAACCTTAAATGATGCTATAAATTGTAAAACAAGAAACTAATAAAATAGTACAACATAAACATGAAAGAACTAAAAGAGCATTCAATAGAGCGCAAGTATCTCTACCGCCAATGCTGACATTCGTGAATTTTTCCTGCCCTTGACCTTTGAGTTTGACCTTTAAAATATAATGGAGTGGAGCCTTAGGGTAGGAGGTCATGTTGGAGAAGTTTTGAGAAGTTGTTTTGGCAGCTAGCTTCGTGTTGTTTGTATCGAAGGTAGTGCCCTCATAACATCAAAACAGAATACTATTGACAATATGGAATTTTTCCAGACCTTCACCTTTCAAAGTTTAATGAAGTGGAGATTTACAGTAGGATGAAGTTTCAATCTGTGCGGAATCTTATCCAAGGTCTAAAGTTTAAATATATGCAATCTGACCATTCATCCCTTGATTGTGTTATATCTATCACTCTTGAGTAGAAATTGAATAATTTGGTGACAAATGACCTTCCTGTTCTGAATCAAAATTGTCTATATATTACTACTCCTCTTTCTCAATCCATTTAGTATTTCTTAATAACCTTTTCACACATTTTGCACACTATGCTGGTCTTTGACATTGGTCTATAATTAAGTGGTTCTTCTTTGTTTCCATTTTTGTAAATAGGCATTAATATCAGCTCTTTTCCACTCTTAAGGGGACTTTCCTATTTTCAGAGAACACTCAATTATATCATAAATTAGTTCAGCCAATTCTTGCTTACACTCCTTCAAGATGTATTCTGATAACCCATCTGGTCCTATTGCTTGCCTCGCATCCAATTCCTTCATAATTTCCTTTATCTCTTCTCTATTCATTCTATTTTCCCGCATCTCATTTTTTCTCTTTCGTCTTTGTGACTTATAAAAGTACCATTCTATTGCAAATACTTTCTGAAAATTCTTATTTAGTACTTGACTAATCCTCATATACTCCCTTATTTCCATTCAACCAAGCTACATTTTTTTTCCCCCATTGATAAATCTATAAAAGTTTTGTTTCTTCCTTACACTTGTCAATTACATACATCTTTTTCATATTTTTTTTCTTCTTAACCTTAAATATTCTTCCTAACTAGTTTATATTCTTCTTTCATTCTCTGAGTCGGTTTTCTTTTCGTCCTCGTGTTTCATCCATTTTCTTGGTTTACATGATGGGTTCAGGAAACTAGGTTGGGTTAATGACCTCAAAGGTTCCACCTCAACTAGAAGGTTATTAGGAAAGGTTAAGTTAACATTTTACTGACGTTTGGTTAAGAAAGGTTTGGTTAACATCACATGGTTGTGAGGAGATGCCACTCTCTTAAGTGCATAATTACTGTGACTAATTCAAGAGGATGACTTTTTCTGGCAAGTTTTAAAATATCTGTTGAATCTTTTCCTCCTACACCATTAGTTTATGAAGAGGGGAAAGGCACTAAAAACTGGATAATTAGCAAGTCAATCAAAAACAATAAAAAACTTGGTGTAGTATTCACGCCTCTATATCATAGTCAAGGCGTTTATGTCACTCAACTAAATGAAACCAATTAAAACTGAATAAAACGGTCACCAATCAACCAATTCTCTAAATGTATTGGTAATGGCATTTGTAAACTAAATCTAATCTAATGCTACTTCATATCCCCTAACCTACAACTAGAATAATTGTGTATGATTAGTAAGTAAAATCACACAAGTAAAGTATGCATAACTACTGCTCGAACGCTATCGATATAAATATGAAGTGCTTACAGATACGGCAGCTGTACCCCGTTGTCATCCCCTATTCGTATGACATGCGCCGGCGTCACCCACCGTGTTTGCATTATATTAGATATTTTTATCATATGAAGAGTTTCAAAAACAATTAGTAAGTTATCAACAGAATAATCTGCTATTCCTACGGCCTGTGCCTTATTATTTACCTGGTAAAGCATCTTTCAAGTTATGTTAGGTTGATTATGTTATGTTTGATTTGGTTTGGTTCGGTTCAGTTCGGTTATATAAGCTTTTTACCCAAAAGTTAGGCACGTGCCATATCTATAACCGAGCACTATGAAGATACGGTTTAGGTTAGGTTATGGTTAGATTAGATTAGGTTATGTTAGGTTTGGTTAGGTACAGTTTGGTTCAGTTATATAAGCTTTTTATATTTTATCACCCAAAAGTTAAGTACGTGCCGTATCTATAAGCGAGCATTTACAGGTACAGCTGCCGTACCTGTAAGCTATGCGTATAAGTGCTTACAGATACGGCAGCCGTGCCCTGTTGTCATTGCCTATTTATATGGCTGCCGTACCTGTAAGCACTGCCATATAAATATAAAGTCGTACATACTATGCATAGTGTACTCAACACATCTATGAAGGTTTCAGTCGGTGCAGGTTATGGTTAGGTTACGTTAGGTTATGGTTATTAGGTTTGGTTAGGTACGGTTGGGTTAATTTAAGTTCGATTATATAAGCTTTTTATACTGCATTACCCAAAAGTTTGGCATTTCAGCCTAGATTTTTTTCCCGAATTGTCATATTATGGTCTATATTTGATTATAATAACGAGCACCGCCTGAAACCTTCACAGATATGTTGATTACACTACGTATAGTGTATAGAACTTCATATTTATATAGATATCATCCGAGCAGTAGTTAAGCAGATTTACCACAATTTACTATTCACAAACTAAAGGTAAATTCTCCTTTTAATACATCACTAAAAATATCGTGAAAAAGGAAGGGTGGCTAAGTATAATATCCAACACAATTTCTCTCAACTTCAATCATCACTAACATAAACTGGCAATAAAAATACCTGCGCTTGAGTGGCTTTGGGAGATATGTTGAGGACATCATAAAAATTTGTCTGACGCTTCCCCATTTGAGGCCTTTTATTGTGGGAAGAATGTGCGACTTGGTGTTGGGATACTGCAGCGAGGGCAGCTCCAAGGAATTGTCTGCACCGCCTTACATCCCGTAATGAGAGTATTTCATGAACACTGTACTGCCTCAACCACATGATGGATGAGCCTCTGTTGGCCCTTCCACGAGTCACCAGGTTCATGCTGTCTGTCACTTGGATCTCACACCATGGCAAAGACCCGAGGCTAACATCAGACAACATATAGTGTTCTATTGGTCATGACTAAATGGGTCAACACTCATTAGTCCTCAGGATAGGATCAGCTTTAGTTACAAAACATTCAAGGCGGTGACAGTCTTCATCCAGGGACAGATATAGCATAACATATTACTATAGCATATCTAACAAAGAACAATCTCCAAATACCTACAGCACATCGTGTTCGTAATTTTCTCTCTTTTTTCTAATTGTTATTACGGAAAAAACAACATCTGACACAAAATGTTTTTTTTGTCAATTATTATGTAATCTTATTCTTAACAACTTGTATAACATTGATAATACGTCATCAAAGTCACTATTTGCATTCTAACTCCTTGTTTGTTCAAGTTTTCCCCTCTATCAGCAACTATCATACATGTGCTCATTTATTATACCGTCCTACAACTGGCCTTTCTCTCCTAGGACTGTCATTTCATTCACATATATATTTTCTTCACAAACTCCACTTTTTCTTTATTTTACGATGGCCAAATCACCCATTCCACAACACCGCACTTTGTAATGTTCGTAACTCAATTAAATGCCTGACATGTGCTTTTCCTCTTCTGAATCATGTAAAGGTTTTTAAACGTGCGCGGGTTACTAGATTGAGGTCAAGGGAGCACAGGGCGGAGACAAGATCCATATATACCGTACGTACGTACATCTGGATCTTGGGATCTTAAATAGGTACCAGTGTTTCGCGTTTGTTTCCTCTTTCGAGTATCCAATGTCTTTTCAATAAACAAACCACCAGACTAGGGAGTGCTACAACTTTACTCCATTTAGGTACACAAGCTCCCATGCCACATCTTTCATAAAAAGCTTTCTTTTCTCTCACCCTCCCATGTTGTCACGCCGCATGCTCCTCTCAAATAACTAATTTGCATAGCACGCACTCTTGACTGTTGTGCCCGATTCAACGTTCAAGTCTCCGATCCAGTGTTGACATGAGAACACTGTTCCTTAAGTATCTATTTATCTCCTTGGACATTTTTCTTCCTCATGATCCATGCAAGTGATCCTATGACACACTTTCCTTTAACAGTCCTTTATCTTATTTCTCCTTCCACCTATCTATGTTTGGAAAACACTGTTCTCAAGTAATTAATCAACTTCCTCATTTTTTTCTTCTCCTAGGACCATCTCTCACCTTTCTATTGCTGGCATACTCACCCAATAAGGTGTGCTAAAGTCAACCACCTCTACTTCCCTCTTTTCAATAATCATCACCTTACTTTTCCCAGCATTCATATCAAGCTTCCTTCTCGTAAAAGCACTATATAATTTATCCACCGCTCTCTGAAGTCCCCTTTCACTCTCTGTAAACAATACAGTATAATTTGCAAACAGGCATGCCACAACTGCCCAATCCAATTTGTCTAACATTGATGATAAGTCGTAAACCCCAGCCGCGATAAAATTAAAATTACCTGCTCCCACATTGAATGAGATAGAGACATCCTATGTGGTAAGGCGATTAGGACACCCGACCCGGAGTAGAGTCTCACAGGCTGTTGTTTTTAATAACTTCTCATATGTTGATGATAAATCGTCACTCCTAACAACGATTGAAGTAAAGTTGTTGTTTTTTTCCACTGAATGTAATTGTGACATCCTGCGTGACATAAAGAGTCCGAAGACCAGTGTAACAATATAAACAATTCATGCATCACACCTTCTCAGGCCAATGAAGTGAAATATCTATTTATAGAAGTGTTCTGACTGTTACTAATTGTGTTGCCTTAACATAGTAGTATTAGGATGTTTTAAGATTTGGAGATATGAACGATTCCTCGAAATATTTTCATCAAAACCAATAATGCAAGGAAAGCTGCAGTGCGGAAAGCAGAGTCGTCGAAGCTTTCTGTCAGGTTCCACAATAACACCATTATATCTCCACCAATGTAATCTTTTCTACTGGACTGCAGTCAATTTGATACTCAAGTGCGGAAAATGGCATCGTCACTGGGTTGTGGAGTTGAAGGCAATGGTTACGGTGATAAGTATAAATAAC
>JAXIVD010000041.1:410000-413006 GCA_036785275.1 Cancer borealis | reverse complement strand
TGTATATATATATATATATATATATATATATATATGTATATATATATATGTATATATATATATGTATATATATATATGTATATATATATATGTATATATATATATATGTATATATATATATTTATATATATATAATATTTTTTTTTTATATATATAAATATTTATATAATTATATACAATATATATATATATATATATATATATATATATATATATATATATATATATATATATATATATATATATATATATACACACAAAAAAAAACCCATACACACATACACACACACAAAAAACAACAACACACACACACACACACACACACACACACCATACACACACACACACACACACACACACACACACACACGTATAAAGTCGTTTCCTTTTAGGTCAAAATTTACCTCGTTCAAACGCAAGGATTAGCAAGGATCTGTGGAGGGACATATTTTTTGACCGTGTCAAATATCGATATCTCTCTCTCTCTCTCTCTCTCTCTCTCTCTCTCTCTCTCTCTCTCTCTCTCGCTCTCGCTCTCTCTCTCTCTCTCTCTCCCTCTCTCTCTCTCTCTCGCTCTCTCTCTCTCTCTCTCTCTCTCTCTCTCTCGCTCTCTCTCTCTCTCTCTCTCTCTCTCTCTCTCTCTCTCTCTCTCTCTCTCTCTCTCTCTCTCTCTCTCTCTCTCTCCTTTTTTTTATTTAAACAAATCATACATCAATGTAACAAATGATGAATATTTTCTTTCCAAGGAATTTAATTGGTTAAAGGTAGTATACTTAGTACTACCCCTAATATTAAAACCTAAGCTGACTTTGTAATCTATTAAATGTCTTAACATACATACGCAAAATACACAATGATGGATACGGCATGTGCCCAACTTTTGGATAAAAAGCTTATATAACCGAACCTAAGAGAACCAAACCGTACCTAACCAAACCTAACATAAAATAATCAACCTAACATAACTTGAAAGATGCTTTACCAGGTATATAATAATAAGGCACAGGTCGTTCGAATATCGGATTATTCTTTTTATAACTTTCCAAGTGTTTTTGAAACTCTTAATAAGATGAAAATGCCGAATTTAATACGAATACGGTGGGTGACGTGGGTGCATGCCGTACGAATAGAGGATCAAAGAATAAATTATTGTATAACCTGTTTTTTATAGGCTGTATTATCAAAGAATTGATTATTGTATTGCCTTGATTTTATAGGCTATAAAATCAAAGAATAAATTATATTGTATACCTTTGCTTTTATAGGCTATATCATCAAAGAATAAATTATTGTATAGCCTAGCTTTTTATAGATCGTATCAAGAAATTAATTATTGTATAGCCTAGGTCTAACACCTTTTTTTTTTTATCTACTATTGGTATACAGGAAACTTGCATAATAAAACAATATAATTGTGGTCCAAATGCAAAGCATTTCGACCACCATTATGGGACCTTCCGATTTAGGCTATAGTAATCACAAAAGCTATTTGCTAAGAAAGATATAAATGATAGATCATTCAAGTGTTAAATGGGAACATTACATCGCCACTGGATGTAATAAATGCACCAATGAGTAGAATAAGTACCCCAGTAAGTAATCTATCTTCAGACTAGTCAAGTACCTAATACAGCATCTTTGACTTAGGTTCAGGGAATGTGATGACAGATAATTCTGCAACAGGAACATCACTTAGCCAGTATCATTCATTCTTCACTTAGACATTGGTGTCTACGTGTGTGTTAAAGGAATTATAGTAATTATGTACTAGATATACAGGAAAGATGTTCTCATACAACATAAATGAATATGGTCACTAACAGGAAGACATTTTCTACACTACATAGGCTACATCTTGTAATATACTATTATGATAAAGGTATATTTATGTTATTGAAAACATGCATTTTATAGTTAATTACTGTAACATAAGAATATATTGTATTTCTTTCCTTAATTAACATAAGTATAACCAAATTATTACACTAACATGTTCTATTTTCTTTGTACAGTTTATGCGTTTCCTTGTATTACAAAAATGGTTGTCACTTGTCATCTATTTTTCAAATATAAATAATGAATGTCATGCATTCTTTAATTATTTTATATATCATTTGAGGTAGTGGATAATAGCTTAACTTGTCTCCATTCCGATACAACTGATCGACTGAGGGGAAACCGCACTCCTCTTTTGGAAGAGTCATAGGCAGGTGGAAAACCAGACAAAGGAAGAAAGTTCCAGAGTTTACTAATGTAAGGAGTGTTGAGGAGCATGGGGAATACGTGTCTCTGTCTCTTTCTCTCTCTGCGTCTGTCTCTGTCTCTTTCTCTCTCTGTGTCTATCTCTGTCTCTTTCTCTCTCTCTTTCTCTGTCTCTTTCTCTCCCTGTCTCTCTCTCTTTCTCTGTCTCTTTCTCTCTGTCTCTTTCTCTCTCTGTGTCTGTCTCTTTCTCTCTCTGTGTCTATCTCAGCTCTTTCTCTGTCTCTTTCTCTCTCTTTCTCTGTCTCTTTCTCTCCCTGTCTCTGTCTCTTTCTCTCTCTTTCTCTGTCTCTTTCTCTTTGTCTCTTTCTCTCTCTGTGTCTGTCTCTGTCTCTTTATCTCTCTGTGTCTATCTCTGTCTCTTTCTCTGTCTCTTTCTCTCTCTCTTTCTCTCTTTCTTTCTCTGTCTCTTTCTCTCTCTGTGTCTGTCTCTGTCTCTTTCTCTCTCTGTGTCTATCTGTCTCTTTCTCTCTCTCTTTCTCTGTCTCTTTCTCTCTCTTTCTCTGTCTCTTTCTTTTTCTGTCTCTTTCTCTGTCTCTTTCTCTCTCTGTGTCTGTCTCTGTCTCTTTCTCTCTCTGTGTCTATCTCTGTCTCTTTCTCTGTCTCTTTCTCTCCTTGTCTCTGTCTCTTTCTCTCTCTCTTTCTCTGTCTCTTTCTTTCTCTGTCTCTTTCTCTCTGTCTCTTTCTCTCTCTGTGTCTGTCTCTGTCTCTTTCTCTCTCTGTGTCTATCTCTGTCTCTTTCTCTGT